>JAJKFI010009988.1:0-11194 GCA_029204185.1 Lerista edwardsae
CCCCCCCATATTTTCAATATGGCTGCTCTAGATGCTTCGCAACCCACTGGTGGGTCCTGACCCACAGATTGGGAACCACTGTTCTAGCCATTATTATTTCATGCCTTGACTGTAACTGAAAATAATTTTGTCATATGGGGGGAAAGCTGTCAAAAATTTATGTGCCCAATGTGTCAAATGACCAAGCTACGCCTCTGATGGTAACCCGTCTTGAAACATGTAATTATGTTCAAGGTGGTAATAATTTGGAACTGTAGCTCCAGAGCTGACCTTGCCACTAGATTTGTGGATATCCACAGATGTGGATATCCAGTTCTCTGAACAATGGCTGAGGAAGGACCTTGCCCCTCCAACTTCAGTACATGTTCCTTAGTGCTCAATAGGAAGCATAGGGACTCCAAATCAGTGGTAAGAGGGTGGGACAGTAGTGACAAGTTGACATATCCAGCAGTGAGGTGTGATTTGATGATTAAAAGTCCATTTAGAATAGTCGGTGGAGGGTGTGTCCGTCCAGAGATCACTCTTTGTGGGGATGGGGCACTGATCATCTGGGAAATGCGTATTTGGAATGGGAGACTAACAGGGAGTCTATTGGGGCTTAACAAGTCTTAAGTCATACAGAATGTCAGTGTGTCTTTTATGAATCCAGGGCCTTCAGAAGGTCTAAGTCATTGGTAGTGGCAAGACACCATTTGAGTACCTTGTTTTTCTGTTGGCTCTTCCTGAGTAGTCCTGATGCTGAATATACAGATTTCATTGTGGTTGTTCTTCACTACCTGTTCACCTTAGGATGTATATCTCCCTCTCATATTGTTCTTTTCAAACCAACCCCCCTCTCGCAGCTACAGTGTTTAACCATTCAACAATTCAGGAGGTGCTGGAGGAATCAAAAACACTGCTAGAGATGTTCAGCTCAAGATCAAACTATGAAGGTGTCCTTTCTCAGGCCTTGGCTCAAGTGGATAAGCTGCTCAAGACTCTTGGGAAGGTAATGAATTCTAAGCTTTGACCAATGTAGTTCTCTTCATATGCCTATGAAGCAGCTGCAATATGAATCCTGACTGCAATATGGCTGCCACTCATCCAATTTGTCGTCATTTTTGGACACTTTTAACTCCCCAAGAGCTCCTGTGCTGGTTTATCAGTCTTAGGGTTGCTGGAAAATCCTTGTGCGGCATTCTTGTTCTCCGTTTGGAAACTCCGTTATTCCCCAGCCATATGCTGGATGTAGATTCAGAGCCAGTTTGGGGCAGCTATTCTGCTTAGCAACAGAGCTATCTTGTCCATTGGCTAGCTAACCTGCCTGTCTAGGTCCAAGCGGTGGGATGGAGAAGCCATGTGGGTTCCACTCTTCCAGACAGCTAACTTGATAATATCCAGGCAAGATAATTCAATTGGGAATTCAAAATCCGGAATGGAGCGGAGGGAGTGACATTCTTCCCTACTCCTTTAGATCTTGTTCAGATCCTGCTTTTTCTTCAAGGACCTCTGATCTGCTCCCCTGTGCACCAGGTAGAGGAGTTTTATAAAGCCAGACAGGCCATACTTCCTGCTCTGCTGCTGCTTCAATGTTGTTGAATATACCCCTTGGGTGGAATGCTTTAAGTTTGCATGTGGTTTTTTTGTTGTCAATTTTGAGTGCCTGTTTCTGTTGCTGGCAACTATGTAGTTTTCTGGAGACTTTCCTCTTTCTGCAAGTTGGGGAAAAGGGGACAAAGTTGCCATCATACCTTGTTTAAAAGCACATGAAAGAATTTATCTTCTCAGGGTGTCTTGTACTCTATTCAAGCTAGCTGTGATAAATAACTCATTGAATGAAACTTTTCTGAAAGCAACTTCTTCTGTGATTCATTTTATTATGATAGTAACATTAATGTTTTGGGGTTTTTTAAAAAGTGAGATTCTTTTAGAGTTCCCTGGACTGCAAGGAGATCCAATTGGGCAATCCTACAGGAAGTCAAGCCTGACTGCTCCCTGGAAGGACAAATACTGAAGCTGAAACTCAAATATTTTGGCCACCTCATGAGGACTCTTTAGAAAAGACCCTCATGCTGGGAAAGATGACAGGCAAAAGGAGAAGGGGGCGGCAGAGGATGAGATGGTTAGATAGTGTCACCGAAACAATGAACATGAAATTGGGCAAACTCCGGAAGCTAGTGGAGGACAGGGAGGCCTGGAGTGCTGTGGTCCATGGAGTTGCGAAGAGTTGGACACAATTTAGTGACTGAACAACAATTCTTTTAGATATCTGGTTGCTTGTGGCTTTAACACATCTGACCTGTTACACTTACTGTTTGCATGTTGGATTTCTTTTAAAGATTCAGTCTGATACTGGGCAAAATCCTTCAGATGCTCTCAAATCTACTTCAGTGAGTCCTACTTGTGAAAAAATGGAAGATGCAACTTTTCCCCAGCACACTCCAGCAGGCGATAAGTTACCCTCATCAGGGCATTTGACCCAAGGAGACCGGCATATGGAAATCTGGTCTGTCCTTGAAAATGTCGGGAACACGCTCAACCTGTTCAGGTAATAAATACTAAAAGGACTTGCCATATATAATCATGTATAAGTCGAGAAATTTATGCTTAGAAACTGCCTAGAAAAACCTGACATATTTGGGGGAATATGGGGGAAAAGTCACATGATGGGTGGAGCAAGGCTGCTGAGTGCTGCTCAAGCCACAAAGCTGCAGAACCTTCTGAGCATGCTCAGAAGCAGCTCAGGAAAATGAAGAGTCCTATGGAAAGTGAAACTGAGCCACACTTTCGTGTTTACTCACAAGTAGGTGTCTGTGCCATGGTGCGTTGGAAAGGGCAGGCCGAGAGGAATGCAACGCCACCAGAATGGTCCTGATCCGATAAGCGTAGGCCCAAAAAAACACTCGAGAAGGAAGTCCCTCCCTCTAAGCTGAGAAATATTCAGCCTTATGGAACGCAAAACTGAGCTACCCGTTTGCATTTACTCATGAGTAAGCAAGTGTTTACTGCAACATGTGAGTTGAATTCAGCAGGGCTGTACAACTTCAAGGTGTGGGGATTGTGCTCTCTTTTGTTCCAGAAGGCTGTGATGCTGAGGTACTGTGCAAACTATTTGGGGGGTGGGAGTGGAAAAAACGGGCTCTTTTATTATTCCTGAGTAGTTCCAGGCAGGTATGCCTCATCAGTCCTAGCCTTGAGCATTTTAATGGGTAGCTTCTATGTCAGTGTATCTGCTCTCAAACAAGTTTGATGGGACCAAGCAGACTGCTGCTTCCCAGCTCCAGCTTTTCCTCTCATGGTTCTTCGTTTGCAAGTTTTTGCAGCTTTTTTTGCTGGGCTCCACTCTAGTCAATGGGCAGGACCACAGGATACAGGGAGTTTAGGCAGGTGTAGCTTTTGCAACCCTTCTATGATGAGCTGCACCTGCCCAAATTCCGTCTTCTGTACAATGGTTAAAGGTATAGGCCAGTGATGGCGAACCTTTTTGAGCCTGAGTGCCCAAACTGCAACACCAAACCAACTTATTTTTTTTTGTAAGTGCCAATACTGCCCACCACCACTCTGTTCTATACACAAAATAATGGCTGGTACCATAATCGCAACCAACAAAGAATGCCGAAGACTTTGGAATCACCTGTACACATAATAGACTACAAATCAAATCACAGCTATAGGCTGCAGGAATCAAATTATCTGGAGATGGCACGCCTCTTTAAGAGCCTTCCTTCTTCCAAGCTACTTCCAATATCTAAACAGCTTCATAATATACCACAGGGCACACACAGCCTTTCCTTCCGCTCTTGCAGGAAGATGCACTTGCATTTTAATGTCCAACTCAGTTCTCTTCCCATAATCCTGTTCATTCCTTGGCTTCTTGACTGCACTGAAATTTGAGAACAGGGATGTGTTTTGCTTTGTAATAAGTTACCCAACAACAGATCACTGCCCTCTTCATCACAATACCATAAAAACACCCAACTCCATAAGAGATCCTTTATCCAACACAATGCAGCTGAAAAACAGCCACCGCTGAAGAAATGCTTCTGCACAATCCCCTTACAGATGTAACCTCTTCCCATGCATTTCCTCTCAGTGTTTACATTTGTAACTGTGTCACACTGAAAAACAGACTCCGAGGGATACAGAATGCTGATCAGAAGCATCAGTTTTGAAACTCCATATATTGTTTTAGATTTTCAGGACACACACACAAGCAGCAAGTTGGACAGATTCTGAGGCAGCACTAAGGCTGTG
This sequence comes from Lerista edwardsae, assembly GCA_029204185.1. Classification (NCBI taxonomy): domain Eukaryota; kingdom Metazoa; phylum Chordata; class Lepidosauria; order Squamata; family Scincidae; genus Lerista; species Lerista edwardsae. The sequence continues at coordinate 4,234 of JAJKFI010009988.1, forward strand.
TGCAAGATTAACGCCACAAACTTACAAAGCAAACTCTCCCCACCTACTTGTTTTTGTCCCCCCCCCCACTCCTTGCATCGACGTGATGCATCTCGGGACAGAGGGTCCCTGCTTGCACGCCCCCCCCCCACGAAATACTTTTGTGAGCAAGGAAGAGAACAGAGAAACTAGCCTCCACACTCCGCCTGTTACTTTTGGAGAGAGCCAGTAGAGTCGGAACAGGCAGGCAACAGGACAGCAGACGAGGGAAGGGGCAGGAGCGAGCGAGGCCTCGGGAAAGAGGGAGGAGGAGGGAAGCCAGCGAAGGAGGCTGGAGCAGCGGAGGGGGTGGGAAAGCGTGTCGGCCTGTTCCCCTGTCTCGCTCACTCCTTTCCCAAGGCCTCACTCGCTCCTGCCCCTTCCTTTGTCAGTTGTCCTGTTGCCTACCTGTTCTCCCTCCTCTCCCGGCTCCCTCCAAAGCGGAGACATTGTTGACGGCTGCAGCTGCTCCATCCCCCAGCTCCCAGCGCTGCCACCACATGGCCAAAGAGGACGCGCAAGCGGGGAAGCGAGGCGGTCACAAGCCACACATACACACTCTGACCTCACAAGGCAAACCACTTGGCCATGTGGGAAGGAGAAGGACCGAGGAGCTGACCTAGCAGCTGGCTCCGCCCCTGTCCCTGCCCCATCACATGCCCACAGTGAGGTCTCTGCGTGCCAGCATTGGCCCACATGCCATAGATTCGCCATCACTGGTATAGGCACTCTGTCTGTATCTGGTATCAGTTTGTATCTGGTAACTCTGTTTAATCAGTTCTAGCCTTGAACAGTTTTGTGTGCCTTGTTTCATTATTCCACCAGGCCTTGCCCTTTGTCTCAAATGACATGCCTTCTGTTTAATGACATCCCTTCTGGGTCCCCGTAGGCTGTCATTTTCAAAAGTGGTTCCAGTGCTAAAAGGTTTGGGAACAAGTGGTTTGGTAGTTGCTTGCTATGTTGCTGTTTCATTTGTTTTCCCCTGCACTTTAATAAATAGGTAGAACGTACAGTTCTTAAGTAACAATTATTGGTAGATCATTTGTCAGAATCTGGTGCTGGGTAAAATCAGACAAAATTATCTAATTCAGAGAATTACAGATACCCCTAAGTTTTACCTTGGACTTATCCATGGAGCATGACGAATTCCATGATTTTTGACTCAAAACGTGCCCTTGACTTATCCATGACATCGACTTATACACGATTATATGCAGTGTGTTTTCGTTGCTCTGACTACTTTTCCTGTGAAGTGTTGCTTATTAGTGGTAGGCATAGATTACAGTAATGTGCACAACCCTTGCCCTGCACCATATCCCTCAGTACTGAATTTTTGATGGTGAGATCCTCAGGGGTGTCTCTCTTGTGTCCCTCATTTGCTGATACAAGTAAAGTATCAAGTACTGCAGTGGTGTTCCTGGGGTTCAGTACCTGGGACACACCTCCAGGGGTGTGCTCCCCCCCTGCAGGTGCCGCTTCTCCCCCACACTCACTCCCTCCCCCTGGATCACCTCCTGCCTCCCCCCCTCAAAAAACCCATGGTAGCCCCAAGTTGGAGCGGATGCTGCCACAGTTGCACACCTTGATGGCGACCTGCACACTGTTCCCCTGGATCTGCTGCAGCATCTCAGCCACCTCATCCTTGTGGCTGCAGAGCAGGAAAGCACTTTCATCATGCAGCTTGAGGTTTTGTCGTCAAGGAGCTGCTTGAGGTGTGCAAGGTTTAAAGAGTGCATGTGCAAGCGTGCACAGGCGTCTGCGGTTGCCAAGGCCACAGCAGCTTAATCAAGGGCCCCGGAAGCTCTTGCTAGCCTCTCCATCCATGCCACCAAGTCCCACAATGCCCGAGAGCCGCTGTGGCCCTCCTGGGCTCTGCAGCGGGCGCACCACATGACCAGCCCGCCTCAGAGCTGAATGACCCGGGGGGTGGCAACAGGTGGTGGTGGTGCTGCTGCTGCTGCTGCTAAAGGCAACTGCGGCTTCAGAGGCAGGAAATAGGCCAGCAAACTTCTCTCTCGCAGTCCTACAGGTGCCAGCACACGTGCACACCCAGAGGCACATAAGGAAGTGAAGTGAGGTTGACTGCGGGTGGAGATGGAGCCACCTAAGCAGGAAGGTGGCAGGTGGAGGGCTGACCCCTCCCCCAGGTGCTGGGAAAGGTGCATGGGCAGAGCAATCCAAAAGTGCACTTGAGCCAGCTGGCCCAGGAGTGTCACGAACCTGCCATAAAGCATGTTTGTAGCTACTCAAGAGCCGGACACACTAGCACAGTGATGCACACTGGCCTGCCTGTTCCAGATCCCATTCCACGGAGGGTGGCGCAAGGAATGAAAGAGAATGGCAGGCGTGGAAAGGAGGGTGAGGAGCATTTTTGAGTCGACTAGGGAGGATTGGGAGGCAGATCAGCCGCGGCAGTGCAGGCCGAATTCTAACCCCCACTTCCAGCCTGACCATGGGCTGCTCAAATTTGCGCCTGCAAAATCGTTGACACAGATGTGAGTAGCCCCGTTGGGCTGGCTGATGCTCAACATAGGGTAAGAGGAAAATATCCCCAGCATCTACCATGCGTTGGATACTTCTCGGGCCACTTGGCAGTTTCAAAGCAAATTAGGATTGTGTCATACAATCAGTTGTCTGTCTAAAGCAGCGTTTCTTAACCAGTGGTACTTGAGGTGGTGTCTGATGGGACCTCCAGACCCCACCACATGGCAGTGAGACCAGCAATGCAACACGACAAGCAACAGCAAGGGGCTTGGCTCAGCGGGCAGAGCTCCAGTATGTGCTTTTTGCGCACTCAAAAAAGCCCTCCTGTTGTTCATCCTGAGTCGTACTGCTGTTTGTCACATTGCATCTGACCTCCCAGTCCAGGTGTAACCAGTGATAATGACATTGCCAGTTACTTCCAATAGGCGGACCATGCAAAGTGGTATGAAAGGGGACAAACATTGAGAAACGCTGATCTGAAACACTTGCTGAAGATACAGTTCTTTTGTAATTGTACTAATAAACCTATTCATAATGAAATTGATTCAGTGCATGAGAGATGAAATACACTGAATGCCAATGTGGGCCAATGAGACACTTGAGGGGGGGGAGCCTTGTAACCCATGGGTTCTTTTTCTCTCTCCCCCTCCCACCCTCTCTCAGCCCTGCCCAGATCTATATGTAGTTCTTTGCCTCTAAAATTAATCCCCTTCTTTTTCTTAGTCTTGAAATTTTTGAGAAGCTGGATATCAATGCAATACCTACCATTCAAGATACACCTTCATTCAAACAAGCATTCTTAGGTCTGCAAAAATTAATGACAGCTGTGAATGACATTCTTGTAGGAATCCGACAGTAAGTATATGTGAGCTAATTGCTCAGACTTATTCTAGTGTCTTAACATTGTTGCTTGTGTGGTAGAACAAAGTTTCTTGCCATTTTGTCAGGGGTTGCTGAGAAGGAGAAGTCTTGTTCTCCTGCCCATCATCTGAGTGCCCACAGGCAGCAGTCTACATAGGGCCTCTAGGCTCATGTCCACATGGCTCGTCCCTTCAGCATTGCTTTGGGCCTCAGAGGAGACATGGGGGGGGGGGTGTAACAGCAGCTTCAGGGCCTTCTCCCACCTCACAGGGTTATGGTTGTAACCTTTCCTTGTACAGGATGTGCCCCTGCCCACTAATAGTTTTAGTTACTCTTTTCTGCACCTTTTCCAGTTCCACTACAGTGAGTCTGCAATTTGGAACCTGCGGATTTAGGTAACTGTGGGTTTCAAACCTGTGGAGCAGGGTCCTACCTGGACCCTCCAGACTCAACTGGCGCAGGCCTCAGAATGGCTGTTAGGGCAAAAAAAAAACCTGCTACTTTTGTTTTAGGGGAGAAAACCAGAAGTGATTTTTTTTGCCCTTCGAGGGCATTCTGAGTCTTAGGGAAGCCCTCCAGGGCAAAAAGCTTCACTTCTGTTTTTTGGGTGAAAATGGGAAGTAGCTTTTTTTTAGGTCCTAATTTCCATTCTGAGACCCACAGAGGCCTCAGTAAACCATCCATAAACCCTCTGGAGGCTTTAAGTGGGCCCTGAAATCCACAGATTTCAGTAGCCACAGGTTTCCTTAACTGTGAGGGTTCTGAGAACAGTTTCCCTGTGAATAACATGGCCTACTGCGTATTCTTTTTGAGATGTGGCAACCAGATGTGGTATGTTTTTAAAGTACAGCATATAGATGACAATGCCACTTGCAGAAATGGCCACAAAGTACAGGTCCAACTTTTTTTAATACACTAAGTTTTTTATACACTGATTTGACTCAAGACTGATGGTCAAATCACTGCAGATAAGAAGGACCCTGCTGGTCTCTGGAGAAGGGGAAAAACGCATCCCTGTTCTAAAACCCGCTTTTCTAGGAAGTCAGGGAGCCAGACTATTAGAACTGCTATTTTCAGCTCACTTTGAGACTTTCTCTAGCTGAAGAATGAAATGCGAAAGTGCTTAATTACTTTTGCATTCCATTCTTCAGTGAGAGAGGGTGAAGGGAGGAGATCATTTTCCCAGACCAAGCTGAAAATAGCCGTTCTAATTGACTGCCTGACAGACTCATGTGTTGTTTTAATTGCTTTTACTTAACAGTTTTGTTATCAGCAGGTTTCCAGAACCAACCCCTAGCAGATACCGAGACACGGCAGTATATCCAAGTCTCAAAAAAGACTATTAAAATAGGAACGCGGAGGAGCGGTGGTGGTGGTGGTTTGCTTGGCTGCTTAAGTGCATACCTTCTGAGAGCAAGTCCTTGGTCCCTAAACTGTCAACATCATAAGGAGACTGCAGAAAACAGTTTATTGTGATAAGACAGAGAGAGACTTTTCACATTTGGAACAGGCGATTTTAAGAAAAATAGTTTAATACAAATGGTTACGTACCTTGCTGTGTTCTAAGGGGAAAAGAAAATGACCTTGGGAACAATGAGTAATTAGCAATAACATACTGGCTTGATGACTAGGCACCAAGCCTGAGTACAAAGAATGAATGAGTTTTTTTAATCATAAATGTGATCTATATGGTTTAATATGGATTAATGCTGCCATCTAATGACTATTTAAGAGACAGCAGGAAATGTGTGTTTAGAAATGTATCATTAGACTTGACTCTAGTCTTTACGTGTTTGCATTAGAGTTGGCAAAGAGTTTAATTATATCTGCTATGCAAACAGTTAAGTATCACTGGGAATCTTCAAGAACTCTGGATTTAATGCAGTGATGGTGTACTTTAATTTGAACAATCTGATTAAGGCTGCAATACTCAGCTCATTATGGAGCTAAACTATATACCGCCTTTATCGACCTTAGAGGAGCGTTTGATTCCATCAATAGGGCCAAGTTGTGGAATAAATTGGCCAACTGGGAGATTTACCCCCGTCTCCTTTTTCTGATCTGGCGCCTTCACACATCTAAGTCTTGTCGGGTTCGCCTTAATGGCTCAGGCTCTATGTCTGACGAGGTATCCATTAACAAAGGTGTCCGACAAGGCTGTATACTTGCCCCTTCTCTTTTTAATCTATTCCTTGCTGATCTCCCCCTCTTCCTATCTAGCTGTGAAAATTCTTCCCCTTCCCTCAATGGTGTCCCCCTCCCTATCCTTCTCTATGTGGATGACGCAGTGTTGCTGTCAGTTACAAGAGCGGGTCTACGTCATCTCCTGTCTTCCTTTCAAGAATATTGTCTATCCAATGACTTAATAATCAACTCGGAGAAAACCAAAATCCTGGTTTTCTCCAAATCTTGGGCTCCGCTCACTTGGAAGATTGGTAACCTATTATTCCAGCAAGTACAAACCTTCAAATACCTGGGGATCACTTTCCACTATCGCCATAGCTGGCTCCCGCACCGAAAATCAGTACTGTCCTCAGCCTCACTACATCTAAATGCGATTGCCCGCTTCCATTTCACCAGCAGCGATCAGTACGTCCCCGCGCCCTCCATATATTTCAAATCAAAATCCTTTCCCAACTGCTGTATGGTGCCCCCCATTTGGATAGAGGCTGCGAATCAAGATCTTGATAAAGTGGCAGCCTCTTTCCTGAGAAGGATCCTTGGGGTCCCCAATTTAATCAGACTATCCACCCTGATTCTCGAATTAGGAATTCATCTTCCCTCTGCCACTGCATGGTCCCTTACTTTTAAGTTCTTGTCTTCGCCTGCATTTAAACACACACCCTCTTTATTAAATGATCTATTAAAAGACCCTTACCTCTCTAGATGGTTCAAACTTCTTGAATCCAAGCTTTTATCCCTTGACCTATCCCCTGAATCCCTCGCTGACACCAATTTCCATAAAGCCCATCAAATTATTAAATCCAAGCTTTGGGATCACGAATTCAATCAACTGTACTCCAATCTAAACCCCACTTGTTCCCCCCTTTACTTTGGTCTTCCCCCCTCACTTGGCCGTCCCTCCAATTATTTCCGTGAATTAACCATCCCCAACAAGAGAAGAGCTTTCATGCTCGCGAGACTAAACATCTTCCCCTCAGCTGTTCATTCTGGCAGATTTGCTAACATCCCATGTGACAATAGATTCTGCCTTTTCTGCTCGTTAGAACCAGATACATTGGATCATATACTACTTCGTTGCCCGGCCCACCAACCTTTGCGAGACAAATTTCTTGAACCCCTGCTGTCCTCACTTTCTGCTCCTCCTGTTGATCCCCTTTTGACCCTCTTGAGCGATAATACGGTGACCATCTCTAATTTGGTAGCAGAATTCCTATATGCGGTTTTCAAATCCAAACCCTCCTTCCCCCCCTACCACCCCTCCCCTTTCTGGATCTGCTCCTTTATGATCAACGAGGACGATATAGCTACTGCACTAACTTCTGTTGCTGTTGTTGTTATTTTATTTGTAATGCCAATAAAGGTTTATGTACTACTACTACTACTACTACTACTACTACTACTACTACTACTACTA
>JAJKFI010009989.1:0-20719 GCA_029204185.1 Lerista edwardsae
GCCAGGTGAGGTTGATTTTAGCTGCACACAACCCCCTGAATGAACAAAGCAAATACAATGTAAGATGACAATTTGCACAACTATGAAATACTTACCAACCTTATGCAAACACACTAAACTTTAAACAATATGCAAATTATAAATTACTGGAGGAGTTAAACTGTTAACGCTTATCATAAGTGTATCACAGGTGAGACTGATTTTAGCTCTTCAAAACGGGCTACTTCCAGTGGTGTCATCTACTCTCTCGCAAGCCGGAACGCGGGCGGGACTTGAGTGATTGACAGCCCGTCGACTCACTTCCGGTTTCTTCGCACGCCCCGCACGGCTTTCCCTCGCCTCGGAGGGAGTGCCTGCTCGCCAGGGGGGATGGGTGGGGGGCGTGCCGGGTGCCTGGGTGAGCAGGCGCCCCCTCCGAGGTGAGGGAAAGCCGCGCGGGGCGCGCGAAGAACCCGGAAGTGAGTCGACCGTCTGTCAATCACTCAAGTCCCGCCCGCGTTCCGGCTTACGAGAGAGTAGATGACACCACTGGCTACTTCCATCCCTTTTGCAAGTTACCTGATTTCAGGTTACAACCTACCAAGTGGATTTTGATTCACAGCTTGAATAACAGTGTTAAATAGATTACAAGGCTTGAATTACAAATAGATGAACAGTATGAGCTTCACAATTCAGCAAAACACAGTTTGCAAAGTGTTCAAAAAGTCATTTTGCATAGACACAGAGTTCATATCACTGCGAGAGTTTGTATTAGGGGACCGCATCGATTACAAAGTCACGAGTATTCATCAGTGTTCCCCCAAGTCTTAGAGTCTTTTGCAGGCAGGGCCAGGGTCCTGTAGGCCCAATGTGGCCTAATTTGGTCCAATGTGACAACTGCAAGAAAAGGGGCTTCCGTCAGGTCAGAGAACGCTGGTTTCAGGATCAAGGGACCAAGGCTTTTGACAACCTGTGATAGGAAGTGCTTTTTTCCACAATTATGTCAACTATTTGGCCTCTGGTTTTTTTCTCCACGGCTGTCAGGCTCACAGCCTGGCAAACGACACAAGATTGTGGCCGCGACCTCTTTGAGCTTTGGCACTTTGCCCAACATCTTTGTACTTGAAATAACGTTGTCAATTTGGGCCCACCGCTTGTGACACTAGCAAAGAAGCTGGCTGGCCTGTCCATCTCCGTCACAGTGCCTTCCGACATCAAATGTTGGCCCCTGGGCCCGAAAAGCCACTCAGGAAACGTTTCTTTCTTTCCTTATATACACGTAAGTGGGGACACACCCCTCTGGATATTGACATCGCTTCCCAGCGTTAGGAAAACATATTATTCCACATATTTCTTCAAAGGGCCTGTAATTTAGGGAGGGGTGGGGGAGAAGAAAGAAAGACACCCACAGCAAAATTCGGCTTGCCAGTTCAAACCCCTTTTAAAAGGTCCACCACTTTTTTTTCCTTCTTCTTAGCGGCTAGAAAAAATGAAAGTGTTAGCTCTCAAAGATAAGGCAAAAATTGGCAGCCTGCCCAGAGTCTTGGCCTCTAGCCCACGGACCTTATCTTTTTAGTTGGAACACTCTGACTCTGCTGCTGTCCAGCGTTTAGGGCACAATACAGCAATGATTCTTAGTTCATAAGCATTTACAGCATTTATAAGCATTATTTACATACCTACAGATTTATATATATATGAAGAACTTCCTTATCTTGCTATCCCATCTATTCTCCTCGAGATTACAAAGAAATCTTGCGCTTTTCAGCCCCTCGCTCCCTCCGACCTGTATCTATCCTACACGCTCTGTTGTCTATTTTGAGTGTTTATAGCAGAGTTGGGGGCTTGTGGACCCATTCAGCGCTTGCCGAGCGCGATCGGAGCGGAGGAACGAAGCGATCGCTACATTTCAATATCAAAGTCTTTTATTGGTTTCAGTAGCGATAGTTAGAAGGTGAGAAGTTCTATTTGCCGGTCAGCGATAGCCGGCGAAGGCTTGCCGCGTACGAGCGGCGTTTCAGCGCATGTTGTTATAGTATAGGCGCGCACACAGTAAAGTACAGATATATGGGAACAAAGGGGTGTAGCCAGAGCTTATCTGGTAGGTGGATACCTGAAGACCCTTGTGCCCCATGTCGACCAATGGGGTGACCCTTTGAACACCATGGTCTCATGAGAAAGTGGGTGTTTGCTAGTCAGCGCTTCTCGTGAGAGATATTGCCTGCTTATGTTACGCTATCTAAAGGGAGTTCAGCTACTGTGTACCAGGTTGCACTAACAAGCTGGGAAGCTGACCACCTCAAGGACACGCAGGTGCTCTATCTGATCTGGAGACGGAGAGACGGAATGCCAGTTTCCACCAGTTCTGGAGTGTGTGGTGTGAAACTGCAACACGCTCATCATGCGTCATAGCTCAGTCAGCCATTTATTTGGTTTCCTGCTGGAATGAAATAACCTACACACACCATCTTTGTACACATACTTCTGACCCCTCAAAACACCTTACCAACACCCTTTTACTTGGCATAGCTGATAACTTCAGGGCACAGGCTGTGACAAGCTAGTTTAGACAGAAACAAAATACAAAAGGCACATTCATTTACTTTTCTACAGGAATATAGATACTGGGGGGGGCTGTCCTCCTTTCCGTCATTTCTTGACAACAATGGAAGAAATTTTAAAACAAAAGTATTTTCTTTTAATAGAGTTCATTGAAATAAAACCCCTAACAACTCTTACACTTTAGAGGACCCCCACCAACACTGATGTTGAACTTGTAGGACAGGAATAGAAATGCAAAAGAAGACACCAGTTTTTCTTCTCATGAACTCAGGCACACTTGCAGAGAGACATTTGCAAGCCAACACAAAAGGAACATAACTTACTTTTACACAGGAATCCAAATTCTCTGTGGGAGCCAGGCACTGGCTCACATTCAAGGCTTAATACCCCTACCTGTACATTTAAGGTATGATACCCCTAGCCCAGATTTGCTTCCTCTGTTTGTTGAATATGGCAACGCCAGTATTTTGCTGATTTCTGTACTACCTCACAGGAATGGTGGTTAGCTTAAGAAGTTTAACCAACACTCATGACTACTTTACAGCCCTCAATGCGAGGTCTCGTTAAAATTGAAAAGCACTTTTCAATATCGCCCATTCACTCCCCCCCTTCCTTTTGCTTCTGATGTTCCGCTGGGCTGAGGAAAAGATTCACTGCCTTTTTACTGAGGCTACAAGGTCAGCTCATATAACTGTTACAAGCGAACTTCAGGGCCCTTATAACACACACACAACAATGTCTCATCCCCCCTGCTCTGAAACAGATCAGGGGCCTTCTCAAGATGAGGGGGCACACACCCCTTCCTATCACTAATATTCTGAGGGAAACATGCCTGGGCTTAAAACATCATTAACCACTTCTTTCTCTCTAGAGAGAAACAGTAGGCCTTATAGTTTAATGTTGGAGTTCAAAGTCACCATGGGTTTGTATGACTATTGATTTCATATCTCACATTATGAAATAAAAATTACGTGATACAGGCATACACCCCTACATTGTATGCAGACTTTCAACTGACTGAAAGTGTTGAAAGCAAAATTTTATTATTGAAACAATACAAAAGACCCAGATTTCTTGCCTTTTTACAATGATAGCTTCAAAGTCAGTCTATGTAATTGTTACAAGCAAACTTCAGGACCCCTATAACACACACAACAATAGCTCCTATGGATAGAACAAATATAAGCTTTTAACTTACCAAAGGTTTGTATCATTCCCCTGCTCAGAAACAGTCCAGAGGCCTTCTCAAAATGAGGGGGCACACACCCCTCTTCCTATACCAAAGTTTTTGAGGGAAACATGCCTGTTTCTCTCTTCGTAATACAACAACAGAGATAATAAAACGGATCTCTCTTTTCACGCACACTGGAGAGCATGAATTCTAGTCTTCCTCCTCCAGACCTTATCCAAAGGTGGGAGGAAAAGACAGACCCCCTGGCACCCAAATAGCTTAACTGAAAATTTACAATGAATAGAGAGCTTTGGAGATTTATCTGAATGTGGTATACATATTTACATGTTGTCTTAGCTGCAATTTTAAGCCTCTGGCTAAAGCCAGAGCCCTTTTTGGCTTTAGCATTAGACTCCCCTTAGCAAACCAACAGCTTTGACCGAGTGGGAAGTAAGGGGGTGGTGGCATTTTTCTCTCTGCCCAGCATGCACTCTGGGGGGGGGGCAGAAAATTTTGCCCTGTTAAGACTTCCCTGTTGCTTTCTTTATACATTACAGTTTTATGTACATTTCAGACCAACAATCACTATACAGATTCAGGTTTTAACAGTTTAAAGTTTTACCTAACTTAAACTTAAAATGTAGCTTTATTCATTTATTCAGAAATGTGGCAACTATAATCCGGCACTAGGAACACTTTATTTATTAATGATTAGGAAATGTTTGGTCCCTCAGACTTCACATTCCTAGCTTCAAAAATCATGGCACAAAAAAAAAAAAGGACTGCAGTTTCTTTATTTGCAACACAGGGAAAATTACTTTTCCTTCTGCTGTAAGGACACAGGCCTTGTTACAATTAGAACACATTTAACCTTAAGGAAAAAATAATTCCTTTTAGAATTTATGGGCGGCTCCCTCTGAGCCACCTAGCCAGGGTTGCATGTTGCATCCCTCTCCCAATATATTCTCACCAATTTAGAACATAGATCCAGATTTAATTAAGTAACATGTTTCTCAAAGGGCTTCTGCTTGCACAAACCTACCCATTTTGTGTGACTCACAAAAATTTGGTTCACACCTGCACTTTGACCAACTGGAAGTAATCGTACCGAATCTGCGTTCCGTTCTACCTCCCCGAATCATGTATGGCACCCGGTCTCCCATACGTTCCCTTCCACATCCATACAAACCTGTCCTGCAGATTCTACGACTCCTCCTTCCAGCTCCACCCTTGCCAGGTCCGAGACGACGCTTCAAGCAATAGCGCGAATTCTCACCTGTACCGCTGTGTACACAGGCTTTTCCAAGAGTGTTCCAGTCAAAGTGCTCTGGATCGTGTTTGTGTCTACCCAAAATTTATGACAGTTTGATAGCAGGTCACCTTTTGACCTTCTGATCCCATATTTTTCTTTCCCTCCCTAGGTTCTTTTCATGAGCAGTGGTCCTGGAATCAGAGCAATTCGCTGAGACTACCAGAATGTCAGTAGTGCGCGCTCTCGTAAAATTGCTCTGACCCCATGGATCCATCTGTCTTTTGTCCCGCGTTTCGGCACCATTGTCATTCACAAATCTCTGAATCCCAAATGTATGGTTCAAAAGAAAAGTTTATTGTCATATTTGCAAATATGGGTGGCATGCACATATCAAAACAGAACAAGCTGCATACCACACTTTGCACAAAATGGGTACAACAATTTATACTACTGAGGCGGAGCTTCTTCTTGTATTTTCATTAGTTATTGTTTAGCTACCTGGTAGCACTCATGCAAAATAATTTACTTCCCCCTCCCTTCTTCCTTCACATGTACGTCCCTTCTTTGCACATGCTTTTACCCAGGATGCCTAGGGATGGCTATTACGCTGACTCCATGCAGCTGTGTTTCGGTCCTGGGAAATAAGCTGAATGTATCAGTTTAGGAATACGCACACTTTTACCAGTCAGGCCTTGCCTGTGCCTAAAACACCATTAACCACCTCTTTGCTCTAGAAAGAGAACAGTAGGCCTTATATTTTAGTGTTAATATAAGGTTCAAAGTCACCATGGGTTTATATTACAATTGATTCATATCCTACAGTATCTACCTCAAAGCTAATTTCCCAGATTCTGTCGCATTCCAGTGTGACCAAGAGACAGACGCCTGGTGAATCTGGTGTCGACGAAGGAACAGAACTTTCTGCTGTCGTCATGACTATTATCGCATAGCCCAAACCTGTTGCTTTTTATATTGTTGTGAGAACAGAACCCCCCCCCCCGCCCTCCAGGATTCTCTCAGACTTTGTTGGGTTTTTCCTGGCTGGCCTTGCTCTGCCCCAGCCATGTCTGCAACCACTCTGCCTTTTTCCTGGCTGCTGCAGCCACGTGGAACCACATAAGCTTCCTTCCTGGCTCTCCAGCCATGCTGAAACCAGTTCCTTTCCCTCCAACAGTGCAAGCCTGTACCACGGAAAAACTGCAAAATATGGCCCTTGTATATTGTATAAAATATGGTAACCTTGTATATTGTATAAAATATGGTAACCTTGTAGTGTAACCAGTAACCAGAGTAAAAAACAATAGAGGTTTTGGCAACAATAGAAGCAGCAACTCTGGTGGGAAAACACTTCTTGGCAAGAGCAACTGTTAAGAGCCTCCTTAGCCTGGCTCTGTAGTTAATTTGTGGTTAATTTGGCCTTCCAGGGAACACTTGCATTGCATGCTCAATGGTCAGATGCACATAATGCAGGACCTGTAAAGGTGTAAGGGTAAGACCAGGATGTAAGGAATTTTGACTCCATTTTGGAAGTTGGGCAAAGAGAAAGGTCACGGAGGTGAGTCTCTTAGCACACAGACCATTGCAGACATTCCAAGGTCTCTCCCCCCCCCTTAAGGGTCTTGTAATGCAAATCTGGTCTCTGACAAAAGGTTTATGCAATGACAAAGTCCTGCCTAAAAGTCTGTCAAGCCCTTATCAGCCAAGAGTTTTCCCCCATCAGAATTCAACTGTAGCTGGCCACTCCTCAGGGTGATTCACAATCACAGTGAAGGTACTTACTGTGTTGATAACTGTTGTCAAATGTGTCAAGGACTTGTCTGGTCTAAATGTCTCCTGTCTGCTTTTGTGTGCCAACCTATTGTAATCTCAAATGTACCTATGTCTGCATCTCCTTGACCCTTCCTGGGGTCACAGTAGAGGGGGGGGGCAACAGCAGGGAGGAATAACCAATCAGATGGCTCACATCCCAAATGGCCAATAACATTTGGCAAGTGTTTTTATTTGCTGTTGTCAATTTTACATTTTGCATATTCAATTGTATAACTGACCAAATCCAGATGTACAATTTGCACAAGTTCTGTAATCTCCTTGGAAGCAGGCTGCATCTTGTGTCCATTTTGCTACTGTCCTACACATGAGTAAAATGTACTTCTCTTCCTGCAACATTGAAGTCCACCTGGCATTTTTCCATCCACGTGTCTGAATTTCCTTTGGTGAGCACTCATAGAAGGGAAGTATCTGGGCTTGAAAAACAATCTGTGGGGCTTGGGAGGTTGCAGCAGGGACGGGGGGGGGGAGCGCACGTCAGGGTAGCGAACCTTCAAACTAACTGCCCTTAAATTTAAAGGGACAGACCACGAGAGAAATCAAATTGGGACCTGATTTCCTCCTACTTCAATATATGTAAAAAAGACTGTCTTGCAAGCTTTCCCCCCAACTTCTTTTGGCATATTTGCTGCTATTACAGGAAAAACCAATCAAACATTCCTTTTTAACACTTGTGCTATTTCCGTTTCCCTGTCTAGTAGAAGAGGGTGCTGGCATAAGTGCTAAGCGATGCTTATGTTGTCCTGGCAACTGTCTCCTTTCTTTTTTACATAACAGGGCCTCCTGCGCCCACGCAGATTAAGAGAAGGGGGAGAGCGCAGGCACAAAGTTTCTCCAAGTTTTATCGGCTGCTACTTAAGATATTTCTGTCAAAGCTTCTGGCAAAGTTTTTGCCTTGCAAAGCTGCACCGCTTGCCTCTACCTGTGTATCAGGCCGGTTGCAGTTTACTACAGGAAGTTGAACAGAATTTCCTTCCTCAGCTATAGCTGCTGTATAGTTATATAACCAAAAGAAATGGCATTGTCGTTAACCCAAAGAGGGCCGGTTTAAAACCCAGGAATGCTTCCATACCAGTAGCGCTCTGGAGGAGGCTAATTCCTGGAGCACTGGCCTACCCTACAGGGCTCTCCCGAGCCTTATGTTTGACACTCTCACTACTAGGACACACTGCCTCTGACTCTGGCGGAGGGCTGCCTCCAGGGGCCACATGGAAACCTCCTCCGCCATTTTGCCACCTGTCCAGCACTTATATTGCCAAGCGTGCGCCATTGACCCCCTGACCTGTCTCTCTGGCTTCCTCTAATGGCCGCCACGCGGGGTGGTGGCCGCACTGGGTGACTTTCTCCTGAGGGAGAAAGGCACCCCCCCATCCCTTGCATTGTACCCCACTGTGTGAGGATGAAGCTGGTCTGCACCACAACATGGGCGCCAGCAGGCTGTGGGGTGCCTTAAGAAGTGAACAACAAAAATGAATAAAAGCAACACCCAGCGAGGGAAGGGTTTTATTAATAAATTAATGGTTTTATTGATTTTATTAATAAGCATTTCCGTTTATGACAAGACATGACAGTGTCTTTTTTTCCTTTTTGATTGACCAGTGTTGGCTTCCCGCGCTTTTCCCCTCAGAAACACGCACAGCTCGCTGGCGACGCTCTCTTGCCCCCTCCCTCTTTTCCCCGCCTCTTTTCTCCCCCCTCCCCTGCCAGATTTCCAACGGCGCTCGAGATGGGCGAGGAGAGCAGGGAGGAGCCGCTGAGGGCGTGGCTACGGAGACTCCGCCCCCTCATCCCGTCCCCCTACCTGCTTGGTGGGTGGCGAGCAGGAGCGGAGGGAGGGAGCCAAGAAGAGCGGCCGCGTTACTTCCGGTGGAGCGCTGAGGGCGGTGGGAGGGGCAGGAACAGCCTCCCTTGGAGCGGCCTCAGTCGAGCCCAGCGCGGCTGGGAAGAGGGTGGTGGGCGCCGCGCTGTCGCCCTCGCCATGGCGGTGGACGCGAGGAGGCTGGAGGGCCTGATATGAGCCTTCACCAGCTGAACGAGCTGCTGGAGGACGAGGAGCAGCTCCAGACCATGGCCAGGGAGATGGAGGAGGTGAGGGGGGTGTCAATCATTTCCCTGTTGTCTAGGAAGCGGGTGTTAGGAGCAGCCCTCCCCTCCCGTTGGGGGTGATTGAGTAACTATCAGCTTGTTTCTGGGTTCCTGTCGGCTGTGCGCTTCCTAGGCACTCCTGTTGGGAGAGTTGCATGCGAGTAGGGCTGCATTCCTCTGCCCCGCGCGCTTTGCTGGGAGCCAGGCCACCTGATGAGAAGAGAGGACTCTTTAGAAAAGTCCCTCATGCTGGGAAAGATTGAAGGCAAAAGGAGAAAGGTGCGGCAGAGGATGCGATGGTTAGAGAGTGTCACCGAAGCAACGAACATGAAATTGGGCGAACTCCGGAAGCTAGTGGAGGACAGGGAGGCCTGGCGTGCTGTGGTCCAGGGGGTCGCGAAGAGTAGGACACGACTTAGCGACTGAACAACAACAACAAGGCGCTCTCTGAGCAGAGTGGGGCTTGCTTCCGAGTAGGCACGCATCCAGGATCGTGGAGCTAGGCGGAGCTGGACCCGCGGGGGGGGGGGCTTGCTTTCGAGTGAACCCCCGTGGGAATCAGTTCGGCTTAACCTCCTCGCCTTCCCCTCAATGCATGCTTGCTTACTCGGGTGCTTAATCCCAGGTCAGCGTGCCTAGGATGGTAACACCATCGTCTAGGGCTGTGTGTTGCAGTTTGTGCCTGATCTGGGAATCGAGCTCCATTCAGTTCAGCAGGCTTGCTCTTAATGTTTGCCTTAGTTCCCTTATCAGAGCAGCGTGCTCAAAAGTGACTTAGATTTAATAATTATGTCAGTATCTTACTTAATATGTTTGGAAAGCCCCCCCCCCCCTCCAATACTCTGCCTCCCACCCCCGCTTGCTACATTAGTTACTGGTTGTGATTGGACTGGACAGGACCAGCATTTCCCTTCTCTTTCCTGGTTTTTTTCTCCCCTTTTCCCACTGCTGAAGTACCTCCATGTAGCTTTGAATGCTCTTCTCTTTCTCTTGCTGCCCCCTCATCCTTGTAGGGTGAATTAAATATCTTTTTTTGGCTTGATTCTGCGTGAGCTCTTCTGTGTCACCCCATTGTAGGATCTTAAGGATAGAGAGGGCTTGTCTCTGTAATTGAGGGCACCGTCTGTGTGTGTGTAGTGGCCCTTTCATTTCAGTATGGTATGTTCCCCACACGTACATCGATGCGGTGGGTCAGGCCTCGGAATGGTCTTCCTATCAAACAGTTAGTGGTGAGTGGAAGGTGTGTGGGTAGGCTCGAGTGACTAGTCCCATCCTGGATGTTGAGTCAGTTTAGAACCATGTGCCAGTGTGGAAGGGAGAGACTTGGTAGTCTCCCACGCAACCACTTTCTGAGCCCGTGTAAAGAAATGGGTGACGAATAAAAGCATGTACATGCTTTCTGCCCTTGCCGATCGATTGTCGCATTTGGGCATTATTCAGTTTAACAACGCTTTGTGACAAAGGCATTTGAGGGCTTGCTTTCTTCGTTCTCTTCCTTCCCCTCTGAAATGGGGTGGGTGGGATTTGCTGTCAGCGCTGCCCTCTCAACACTTCAGAAACAAGACTGATCCCAGATTTGTGTTTCTTGACGTTCTGTAGAACCGGATTGCTTCTGAAATGGAGGAGTCTCCCAGCCTTGCTTTTCTGGAGTTCTTGTGTTTGGCACAAAGGCGCTCCCGTAAAAGGAAGGACATCTGGTAGTCCCGGCCCCACGGGACTAGCTTGTGTTCGTTGTTCTTTTCAGCTTGCTTTGGTGGCAGATGCAGTGCTTCTGCCCTTCCCCCCCCCCAGCTTACCTTTTCCTGTCATCAAAAGCAGTTTCTTTTCTGCCGCTTTTGAAATTGACACTCTTGTTCAGTGATTTTCAGAAATGTCATCACGTTCCTTGTATTTGGCCCATGAAGGAAGTTAAGCCACTCTAGGTATTCTTTCCTGAACGGTAACTCCCTTTTCAGCGCCTTGGACAAGAAAAATGAATCTTTCTCTTCCTCCTCCTTTCAGTGGGGCAAAATAAGCCATGCTAATTGGCTGAATCCACACCCTTCAGAGTTGTGCCTTCTCTCACCTTCTCTTGTTCTATCTTCTTTCCCATTTTTCTGTGCAGTTTTAAGGCATGTGGGAGCAGGTGAGAAGCCTAGCACATCCCCCTCGTCTTCCTTAGTCACTTGGTTTCTGGGAGTTTGTGAGTGTAGCAGCTGGTAAAATAAAAGAGCTTCTGAATCCTTGGAAATGTTTGGTCTGTCTCTCTGTGCTCTTTTGTTTGCCTGGAATTTGTAAAGGGAGGGAGGGTCTCTCTTTTCCAGTCACTCCTTGGGAACTGACTAGCACAAAACCCCAAAGCCAGCCTACCAACTGGGGGAATGTCTAGGCTGTGGACTGGAAAAGTTCTCAGAAGATCATTGTACTGAGCTATAGAAAATCTGCACTGTAGCAAAGATTGTATTGAGCATTCTGATAATACTCCCCTTGTTTTCAAGGCTGTAGGGGAACTTTGCAGTCGAATGAATGGAAGATGTGTTCATAGTTCTCAATTCATGCAAAAAATGAGCAAGCAAATTGGCTGAGAGACTGCACCTACCTTCTAGATCCCTTTTTAAAAACAAATGTTGCTATGTCCGTTTTCTGTCTGAGCTGGATTGAAACAAATCTGGTTCTTCAGTATGGCTGCGGATACACATCAGTGCTTTGTGTGTTGTGCACCTTACCTTTGTAGTTTGTTGGTTGTCTTACAGGGTCTTGCAGGTTTCCAGGAGTGTGTTGCATATTGATAACAAATAGGATGAAATATCATGAGAGTGGAGAAGAAAAGTAAATAAAACTGAGTGCTGTATCCTGTCCTTGATCTTGGCTGACACCTTGGGAGAGAGTTATGGAAGAAAAAGGAGGTGGCAGCTTTGGAGAAAGTGACTTAGGTTCCCCCCCCCCAAAAAAAACAATATTTCAACAGTTGGCTTAATTAAAAGCCCCTCTCACCCTTCCTCTATACTATGCACAACTCACTCTTGAGTTCTGTTGAAGGACTTCCTTCCAAGTTAACTTGCCCAGGAGAAACATTCATTGGGCAACTGCCTGAATTGCATAATACTCATGCGCTGTGCATTAAACATGCACTTCTGGCCTTGTTAAATAATTTTCATTGAGGGATGCCGGCAATTAAGTGTGCAAGTGGAAAATCGGGTTTATTCCCGGAGAGGCCATTGCGCTGTAATCCTGTGCTGGTTGTATCTCTTCGTGTTTGACAGTCATGGCACTGAGGGTGTTCCTCCCGTCCGTCTAATAACTGCAGGGAAGTATTTTCCATGATCAGTGATGTTTGCCTCCCATACCAGTGATGCTGAAGAAATAGCTAGCCTGCAAACAAAGGAAGCTGCCTTATACAGAGTCATATCATTTGTCCATCTAGCTTGGAATTGTCATCCCAGGCTGGCAGCAGCTCCCCAGGGTTTTAGAGAGGATTTTTTTTCTCTTCCCTACCTGGGATTTGTCCATAATTGCTGTTTGAAGCAATTTGTTCATGTAGAAGCTGCTGGCCCTGGTTTGTACAATTAGTTACTGCTGATGCTATTGCCATAATTGGCATTAATTTCTGTAAAGGCGAACATTTGTAACTAATTGCGGGAATTGATGGCGGCCATTGAACCTCAGGAGTAATTGGTGTATTGTTTCAGAGAAGTTATAGCTCTTCCAGTATACTGCTTTGAATAAGACCAAAATGCATCACTTGTGCTGTTGTCTCTTATAGCATGAGAGAGGTGCCTCTGAAATTCTCATCTCTCCTACATGTGTTCAGTGCACATAATTGGCTTTCTTTCTTCTGTGACTTCTCACCAAAAGGACGTGGAGTAATTCACAGCAAGACTTTTAATGCAACACTTCCTTGCAAAGCTTTGCATGCCATTTTCACCAGCATTTCACCCAGTGCTGTCTGTGCATGAAATAAAATCAGTAGGGTTTGCTTCAGTGTGTAGTTGAGCTATGCTGGTAAAAATGGAATTCAAAACTTTGCCAGGAAGTGTTGAATTATAGGCTGTCTAGCTATCAAATTCTTATTTTTCTTATCAGGATCCTACCTTTCCTCCCTTCTGTTGTTCCCTCCAACTTTTCTTTACTTGGCAAGCTTATAGTTAAGACACATCCTAAAACAAACGCTAGTTTGCCATGTATTACTATTTCATGTTTAGTGGTTTCCACTATATGATTAGAATTTAATTTTGCATAACTGAAACATTTGGGGGAATTAAGAAAACAAGTACCTATTGTTTTAAAGGTCTGTTTGATTTAAAAATGCTATTGTCCCCGCCCTCCTAAAACAAACAGCTAATATTTGTTTTTTTTTATGCCTTTTTAACTTTTTGGAGGAACATTTTTCTTGCATTATTTGAAATGCATGTCGAGTTGCAGAATATGACCTTTTAAATGTCTTGATATACAATATGAGGACGCCAGTGAGTTTTCCCAGTTGTTGTTGTTCCGTTGCTAAGTCGTGTCTGACTCTTCACGACCCCATGGACCACAGCACGCCAGGCCTCCCTGTCCTCCACTAGCTTCCGGAGTTCGCCCAATTTCATGTTCATTGCTTCGGTGACACTATCTAACCATCTCATCCTCTGCCGCCCCCTCCTCCTTTTGCCTTCAATCTTTCCCAGCATGAGGGTCTTTTCTCAAGAGTCCTCTCTTCTCATCAGGTGGCCAAAGTATTTCAGCTTCAGGATTTGTCCTTCCAGGGAGCAATCAGGCTTGACTTCCTGGAGGATTGACCGATTGGATCTCCTTGCAGTCCAGGGGACTCTCAAGAGTCTTCTCCAACACCATAATTCAAAAGCATCTATTCTTTGGCGCTCTGCCTTCCTTATGGTCCAGCTCTCACAGCCATACATTGCTACTGGAAAAACCATCGCTTTGACTATGCGAACCTTTGTTGGCAGGGTGATGTCTTGGCTTTTGATTAAGTTGTCTAGGTTCGCCATAGCTTTCCTCCCAAGTAGTAAACGTCTTTTAATTTCATGGCTGCAGTCACCATCTGCGGTGATCTTGGAGCCCAGGAAGATAAAGTCTGTCACTGCTTCCGTTTCTTCCCCTTCTATTTGCCAGGAAGTGATGGGAGTGGTTGCCATGATCTTAGTTGTTTTAATGTTGAGCTTCAAGCCAATTTTGGCACTTTCCTCTTTCACCCTCATCACAAGGTTCTTGAGGTCTTCCTCACTTTCTGCCATTAGAGTGGTATCGTCTGCATATCTGAGGTTGTTGATATTTCTCCCAGCAATCTTGATTCCAGCTTGTGAGTCATCCAGCCCTGCCTTCCTCATGATGTACTCTGCATATAAGTTAAATAAGCAGGGTGACAGTATACAGCCTTGTCGTACTCCTTTCCCAATGTGAAACCAATCAGTTGTTCCATGTCCAGTTCTAACTGTTGCTTCCTGACCTGCATACAGGTTTCTCAGAAGGCAGATCAGGTGGTCTGGTACTCCCATCTCTTGTTGTGATCCACACAATCAAAGGCTTTAGCCTAGTCAATGAAGCAGAGGTAGACGTTTTTCTGGAACTCTCTTGCTTTCTCCATGATCCAGAGAATGTTGGCAATTTGATCTCTAGTTCCTCTGCCTCTTCGGAAACCAGCTTGTACATTATCTGGTAGTTCTCGATTCACATACTGCTGAAGCCTAGCTTGTAGGATTTTGAGCATCACCTTGCTAGCATGTGAAATGAGTGCAATGGTGCGATAGTTCGAGCAATCTTTGGGATTGGAATGTAAACTGATCTTTTCCAGTCTTGTGGCCACTGTTGAGTTTTCCAAATTTGCTGGCATATGGAGTGCAGCACTTTGACAGCATCATCTTTTAAGATTTTGAGAAATTCTGCTGGAATGCTGTTAGCTTCACTAGCTTTGTTGTTAGTGATGCTTTCTAAAGCCCACTTGACTTCACTCTCCAGGATGTCAGGTTCGAGCTCAGTGACTGCACCATTGTGGTTATCAGGAACATTGAGATCGGCCTTATAGAGTTCCTCTGTTTATTCTTGCCACCTCTTCTTAATCTCATCTGCTTCTGTTAGGTCTTTGCCATTTTTGTCCTTCATTCTGCCTACCTTAGCACAAAATTGTCCTTTGACATCTTCAATTTTCTTGAAAAGATCTCTAGTCTTTCCCATTCTATTGTTTTCCTCTATTTCTTTGCATTGCTCATTCAGGAAGGCCTTCCTATCTCTCCTTGCTGTTCTCTGGAAATCTGCATTCAGTTGGGTATATCTTTCCCTTTCTCCCTTGCTTTTGGCTTCCCTTCTTTCCTCAGCTATTTATAAAGCCTCGTCAGACAGCCACTTTGCCTTCTTGCATTTCTTCCTCTTTGGGATGGTTTTAGTTGCTGCCCCCTGTACAATGTTACAGACCTCCGTCCAAAGTTCTTCAGGCACTCTGTCTACCAAATCTAAGTCCCTAAATCTATTTGTCATCTCCACTGTATATTCATATGGGATCTGATTTAGGTCATACGTGAACGGCCTAGTAGTTTTCCTACTTTTTTCAGCTTAAGCCTGAATTTTGCAATAAGAATCTCATGATCTGAGCCACAGTCAGCTCCAGGTCTTGTTTTTACTGCCTTATAGAACTTCTCCATCTTTGGCTGCAAAGAATGTAATCAATCTGATTACGACGTAGACCATCTGGTGAAGTCCATGTGTACAGTCACCGTTTGTGTTGCTGGAAAAGGGTGTTTGCTATGACTAATGTGTTCTCCTGGCAAAACTCTTATCAGGCTTTGCCCTGCTTCATTTTGTACTCCAAGACCAAACTTCCCTGTTATTCCTATTACCTCTTGACTGCCTACTTTAGCATTCCAATCCCCTATGATGAGAAGGACATCTTTTTTGGGTGTTAATTCTAGAAGCTGTTCTAGGTCTTCATAGAAACGGTCAACTTCTTCCTCTTCAGCACCAGTGGTTGGGGCGTAGACTTGGATTACTGTGATGTTGAAAGGTTTGCCTTGGATCCGGATGGAAATCATTCTATCATTTTTGAGGTTATACCCCAGTACTGCTGTTCTCACTCTCTTGTTCACGATGAAGGCTACTCCATTTCTTCTAAGGGATTCCTGCCCACAGTAGCAGATATAATGGTCATCTGAATTAAATTCTCCCATTCCTGTCCATTTTAGTTCACTAACTCCCATGATGTTGATGTTCAGCCTTGACATCTCATGTTTGACCACATCTAGCTTACCTTGATTCATAGCTCTGACGTTCCAGGTTCCTATGCAGTATTGTTTTTTGCAGCATCGCACTTTCCTTTCACTTCCAGACATATCCACAGCTGAGCTTCCTTCCGGTTTTGGCCCAGCTACTTCACTCTTTCTGGAGCTACTAGTACTCGTGTTCTGCTCTTCCCCAGCAGCATAATGGGCACCTTCCAACCTGAGGGTCTCATCTTCCAGTGTCATATCGTTTAGCCTTTTAGTTTTGTAATCCATGGGGTTTTCTTGGCAAGAGCACTGGAGTGGGTTGCCATTTCCTTCTCCAGCGGATCACGTTTAGTCAGAACTCTCTACTATGACCTGTCCATCTTGGGTAACCCTACATGGCATAGCTCACAGCTTCATGGAGCTACTCAGGCCCCTTCGCCACGACAAGGCAGTGATCCATGAAAGGGGTTTTCCCAGTAGGTTACTATAATGGCTTGCAGAGGGATAGCTTTGTCCCCAAATGGAGAGCATGGTGCTGACTTATTGAGAATATTGAATTCTGGTGTGTGTGGTTTTTCCTCCTGAAGCTGAAAAGTTTAGAACTTCAGCTTGATAGAAATTTCCATGCCAACATCCATGCAAAGCTGTAACATTTTAATATCATTTTACTAATAGAAGTTGGGCCAGTGAAACAGATCTCCTCTTTGTATCTCAAACAGCCAACTGTGTTGGGAAAACTACCAGGAACCATTACCTATAGTGTAATAGAATTGGTTCACAATGCACAGCAACTAAAAATGTGAAGCCAGGTGAAATCAAGGCATAAGAGGTTTGACTTCCTGAAAAATTTGAAGATGGGTTAACTTAAGTGCTTTCGAGGTAGTCCTCTGTGTTCTTGGTGACTGCTTTCAAAATAAGAAAAACCCAGCTAATAGATGCTCGCATTCCTTGGCATCTTGCTTCTCCAGCCTCACTGTGAATGTGGTCATGTTCTCTTTTGCCAACATGAGATTAGGTTTTGAGACTGCTAATTAAGCATGCCCTTAAGCATGCACCGCTCATTTCGGCGACCCCGGAAACTGTGGATTTGACGCCAATTTCGGCCGTTTTTGACCCTTTTCACACCGGGACCCCCATGTACCCCCACCCCCGGGGCGCTAGGGGGGCCCGACCCCCGCAGTGTTTGTCGCCAGGCCGCAAGGTGTATGCGTGCCGAGTTTCGTGCCGATCGCTCCAGGTGTTGCGGAGCCTATGCGAGACATACATACATACATACACACCCACGCTCTTCTTTATATATATAGATAATAATAATACAGCCCATCCTCTGTTTTTTATAATGGACTCCCTTCACGTTGCATGGTGATGTCACAGATCCTAGGCATAAAAAAGGCCACGTGTGTATTATTTTTTTTCTCCATCCTTGCTAGCACAGATGATTAACTTACTGGCATTTTGGCGAGTGGCTCACACTTTCTGTGGGGATGTAAGTGGTTCTTCCTCTTCTTGCTCGTCAGCTGCAGCAGCCTCAAGTTCCACCGTGGCAGCGTCTCCTTCCAGACCTGCGGTAGCCTTAATAAGTGATGACTGTGGAGCTGTGTCAGTTTGGGTAGATTTGACCCAGCACACCACAAAAAGTGTCATTCCTTAGTTGTCTCTGAAAGGAATGTCGTGTCCCTCTTGACTGTCTTGGAACTAAGTGGGTGGAGAAATCTAGTGAGCTGTAGTTACATGGAAGCTGCTTGTAAAGGGAGTCTGGCTTTCTTAATTTGTGGCATGGGAAGTAGCCCTACTTTGACTCCGAAATGCCTGCTGTGAGCAGGGAAGGACGAGTTACATTCATGGCCTGTGACCGAAATATTTTCACGGTTGGCCAGCTTCTCAGAAAACAGGTGGTGGAGAAAGTCAGTAGGTAAATGGGGGTGTGTGTGTAAGTTTAAGAGCACATTAAATGGGAGGAATGCCTTGTGGGGCGCCTAGTCACATGTTGCAAAGCAGTGAGTTTCTGCTGTGGTGGTGTGGGGAATGTTGACGAGGGGAGCTTCAGAGCTTCTCCCAGGGAAAAGCGAGGCCGGATTCAGACCTCCCGTTCGGACTGTTTCGCTGCGCTCCTCTGGTGGTCTGCAGCTGGTGGTCGGTCGTTGCCTGTCCTGTCCTGAGCACAGAGGAGGTGACCTCGGCTGCACTGGCTGGGGCCCGAGCTTAAAACGCGTCCTGGTTATAGCGCTTCTAATGCCTTGGAGGAGGGCAGCGGAGTGCGCCTGAAGGAGCAGGCGCACCCTGAGGGCTGCTGATGGTGCAGCTGCTCCAGGCGCCTTGTAGAAGCGAGCTGGTCTGCACACTGTGCGCGTGTGAGTCACGCGACTGACCCGGAGCGCTCAAGCTGCAGCCCAGCCCAGGGATTGCTGAGTTGCTGCTAGAGAACAAATCTCCACCCCGCTGCCAGGGGTTCAGCCCGAGACTGTCGGCCCACAAAGCAGGTGTTCTGCTGCTGCTCCGTAGCTGGTGCCTGAGTGTGCTCACCTTGCTCTTCCTCCTCATTCCTCTTGTCTCTTTGGATTATTTCTTTCTGGTTGAAAGCCATTATTTGTCAATCGTATCTCCGACTCTGCCCAAGTGATTGGCAGAACAATGAGGTGTGTGTCTAGTAAGCAAATCAATGGAGAGAAACAAATCTAACCTTTTCCGAGAGCGGCAAATGTACGCACTGACCCCTGAGTGCAATAAAGAGCCCTTTTATCAGAGTTGGGCCATCAAGGAAACGGGCCCCATTCTTCCCGTCCCATTAGGGGAAACCGTATCCTGCTGTTGATTTTGGGCTGAATAACAGTGTTCGGATCCTGCCGTTTTCCCCCTTTGATCCACAAACCTCATTCTGAGGTTTTGTGTGACGCTGCCAAGGCAACGTTCCCAAGCATCTCTTGAAAATGGTGTTTCTTCTCCCTCTGTCACACCTGGGGGTGGGTGGCTCCCGCTCTTGCACGTGGAGCACACTCCATTAGGACGTTCTGCGGAAGGAATGGTCACTGTGCAAGAGCGTTACGGTCGCCCCTGCAATTCAGTGGGGCTTGCACCGGAGAACATCCCTGTGTGCTTGTGGGTCAGATCTTTTCGCTCTGCTGCCCTGGATGGCAGCCAGAACCAGCTTATCCCATGGTGGATATATTTTTCTGGTAAGTGCCAATTAAAAGTCGGCATCCTAGCTGGCAGTTTCGCCCCAAATCTCCTAAGCTGTAATGCTCTTCTTAAGTGATAGTGTAACCTTTGAAAGTGGAAATCTTGGACGTTTTCCCCTGGCATCTGCCTGGTGTCGTTGGATTTGTACTCTGCTTCGGGCCGTCCAACTAACCCTCTGTCTTTTTCTTCTGCAGGCCCTAAATGTCCAGCTTAACAAGGACATGACCCTTGCTGGCAACTGTAGCCTGGCAGAAGGCAACCTCTTGGATCAGCCAAAGCTGGACGCGCTGAAGGCCGCCTTGACGCAGAAATACCAGACGCTGCAGGTTCTCTTCGAAGCATATCAGATAAAGAAAACCAAGCTAGGTAATGCCTCTCTGGTGACGTCCTTCCTTTTCTGTGTCTTCCTCTGATCGCAGTCAGTGTAGGATAAAAATGCAAGGGCTGAAAAATCGCCTTGCCGAAGAAAGAGGCCCACCTGTAGGCGGTCAGGGTCTCCCGCCAAAAGGCGTAACTTTGCCCTTTTACCCAGTCGAAGCCCCCACTAAGTGCAGTTGAAGCCCCAAATCTGTGTGTGGCCCACGTCTGGGTGCCTTTTCAGCCGTGCTTTCGTTTGACTTGCGCGAACGTGTCGGGCCTTTAGGTTGGTTACCCTAAACCCGTTGCTCACCTCTCTGCTCCTCTTCACGGTTCTCGCTGCTTCTGTTCCGCCTGCAGACGGACAGTCCAGCAACGCGTCCCTGGAGACCCTCCTAGCTCTGCTGCAAGCGGAAGGGGCCAAAATAGAAGAAGACTCACCGAGGTGAGTGGGAGGCGCCTGGAGGACTGAACGGGGCTGAGCTGCCGGGCTGGGGGGGGGGCCTCAAACGATCCTCCGGACCTGACTGGAGCACAGCTTGGGCCGGGGCCGGGTATGTGCCGGGTCCCCCGTTCTGAGTCCACCCAGGCCGTGTGCGAAGGGTTGCCGCTTCGGCAGCGCTTAGAAAGCTCTGTGCTCTGATTGGGTTTGGAGTGGGGGTGGGAAATCCGGGGGTGGGTTACCCACAAATCCAGGAGTGGAAAAGGCCCCGCCTGTACTTGCTCATGTAGGTTTCCTATTGCCGAATCCCCAGGCTGGCCCTCATATTGGGCACAAGGTCCCTGGCTGAGCCCCCCTGCACTCTTGTTAGGGGCTGCTCAGCCCCTCACCATACTTACTCTTTCCTGCCCAGTTTGTGGCGAGCCGTGTCTGGTGTTCTCCGACGACGGCCTGCATTTCTCGATGGGTTTCGAGGTGCTCCACCGCAGCGTCCGCTTGCTGAGACACGCAGCCGAAAAGCCTCCGCTCTGTGCTGCAGTGCTCGGTCTGGTGGCTGCCTCTGGAGCTCCCTGTTAGTGATTGTCTAGCACAGCCTGCGAGCTGCTTGGCCGACTACCTGGGAATCGAAACCATCCTCTGCTACCATGTTGCAGTTTCACACCACACACTCCAGAACTAGTTGAAACTGGCAT
>JAJKFI010009989.1:20729-32472 GCA_029204185.1 Lerista edwardsae
TGTTGCAGTTTCACACCACACACTCCAGAACTAGTTGAAACTGGCATTCCGTCTCTTCGTCTCCAGATCAGATAGAGCACCTGCGTGTCCTTGAGGTGGTCAGCTTCCCAGCTTGTTAGTGCAACCTGCTACACAGTAGCTGAACTCCCTTTAGATAGTGTAACAGAAGCAGGCAATGTTTCTCACGGGAAGCGCTGGCTAGCAAACATCCACTTTCTCATGACATCATGATGTTCAAAGGGGCACCCCATTGGTTAACATGGGGCACAAGGGTCTCCAGGTATCCACCTACCAGATATAGTCTGACTGCACCTTTTGTTCTTCTGTCTGTACCATGTGTGGAAACTGAGACTGAAACTGTAACTGAGAATGTAACAACATGCGTTGAAAAGCCGCTTGTACGCGGCAAGCCTTCGCCGGCTTTCGCTGACCGGCAAACAGAACTTCTCGCTTTCTGACTATCGCTACTGAAACCAATAAAATGGCTTTGTTATTGAAATGTAGCGATCGCTTCGTTCCTCCGCTTCGATCGCGCTAGGCAAGCGCTGAATGGGTCCACAAGCCCCCAACTCTGCTATAAACACTCCAAATACACAACAATGAGGTCATGGCAGATCCTTGTCTCCAGCCAACAGGGGAACACCAGCCCATCCCTCCTCCCCTGTGAGGGCCGCAGGGAAGCAGTCCGTGGTTTTGAATGTGGCTTGGCTTGGAAAGAGCCCCTGGAAAAAGCTGGCGGCGCATTCGGGCTGCTCTGTAGTCAGGCAGCTGCCTGTTGAATGGCTTTGCATACGGCCGGTCTCGGGTCCAGCTCCTCGTGTGTCGGGGAGTGAGGCTGAGAGCCGGCGGAAACGCCTCCTGGGCTCCTGATGTCCAGCTGTGGTTGGCTGGCTGGTTCCAAGCCACGCCCCCTTCCCCCTAACCGTTGGTTTTCTGCTTATGGCAGAACATGGCCGAGATGTTCTGCTGGACGCCTTCATCGATGAGTATCAGAGCCACCTGCGCCGCGTGAAGATCGAGAAGCTCCAGGAGATGGTGCTGAAAGGGCCCACAGCAGCCATGAACGTGGGTCCGGCCCTCCCGTACTCGGCTACCCTGTACGAACAGGGCGAACAGGGGCGCCACCGACGCATCCGATGCCACCTGCAGGGTACCCGGCTCAGTTTCCACTGCAGTACCCCCCAGCGCTGCCCCAGAGACCGCCGCCTCGCCTCCCCCCAAACCCCGGCTTCATCCTCCAGTGAAGAGGCCCCCGGCCAGTCCCTGACTCCCGAATTGGTGCTGTCCTTTTCAGTCCCCGACACCCCAGAGACTCTGCTGCGCGCCCTGCTGCAAGGAGCACGCCCAAAGTACACGGAGCTCGGGCTCCGCAGGTGGCAGCCCCCTTGTGCTCTGCACATGCGTTCGCCTTTAGAACCAGAGGACTGGCCAGATTTCCATTAGGAGGGTCGTGGTGGTCGCTGGTTCTCTGCAAATTTGGGAACGTTTTCCTTTTCGTTAAGTGGGGACTTGCCTCTTGAGAGATGCACTCGGCCGGTGTGGAACGCCCGCCGTTTCTCCGAGAGGCTTCCCCCTTGCTGCTCGATTGGAACCTGGCCGACGGCAGACTCCTCACGCCACAAAAGAGCCCCTGTTCCGAGACCTGAACGGCAGCCACACTTCTCTTGCGCTCCGGGGGCAGAGGCAACGCGGAAACCCCCTGCTGCTGCTGCTGCCACTGCCAACAACATGGGCCGCTTGTGGTACACAAACTCGGTTTGGAAAAGAACTGCCTCGTTCAAGGTTTTACTACTTGCCTTTAAAACACAACCTTGCAATTGCTGAATCGTTCAGGGATATCTTGTATAGGGGGGGGAACACCCCACCCATGCTGTCTGGTGGGCAAGTGGCTGACGTGTGCCTTAGGATCACTGCTTAGGACTTGGCCAGAGGCCTGCCTGTCGCTCGGCTCTGTGGCCGTCACTCTGTGGTTCCGAAGAACTCCGTTCCAAAGTCTGGAGGATCTGAAAGTAATCCCAAGGCAGGGTTTTGCCGATTTGCTTGCTTGCTTGTCAATGAGAGGCGAGAGCTACGGCACATACCTTGCTTGGCTGGCAGGTGGGCCACTTCCCCTGGGCCACTGGCTGGCCAAATCGTGGCAGTGAGTAGGGAAAGGGAGCACTGACAGCAGCCCCCTTGCTGGGGCTGTGTTGAGTGCCCTGGGAATCTGGGCTGCTGGCCTCTGGGAAGAACTAGTTCCTGGTTCTTGCAGCTGAGCCTCGGTGGGTGGGGGGGAGAGATGGAAATGCAGCTGATGTGCTCACAGCAGAGGTACGTCTGCTTGATTCTTGGAGGGTGGGAGGAGGGGACACTTTGGCCAGCTCGTCAGTGCTGGCTTGCTGGGCGTCCGGCTTTCTCGTACACAGTCTAGAAGGCTCTGGGCCGTCATGGATGCCTCACTTTGGTTGGACTGATTCCGAGTGCAGCTGAAAGGGCGAGTGAGGTCCCGGGAACGTGGCGCACCCTACTTGGGTGGCCAGAGGGGCGCACGGTCCGGACTTGGTCTTCCTTGCAGAGTCAAAGCAGCAGTCCGCAGAACGGGGATCGCGAGGGGCGGCCCCCTGAAGTTGCTTTCTCTGTTCACGCGGTCCGGATTCCAGGGGCAAGGCGCCCGACACGGAGACCGTGTCGTTCTCACCTTGTGCCAAAGCACCTTCTGACGTGCGTGAGGACTTCAGACCCCTGCAGAGAGCAAAGTCTGCCTGGAAAGACCTTGGGGGGGCTTGTCTGCTTTGACACACCCGGTTGTGGCGCTCACAGAGAGCAGCTCTGCAAGGGAAGCTGCTTTGAGTCTCCAGCTGGGATGTTCCTCAGGCTGCTGGCATTGCAAAATGCGAGTCCGGTCGACCTGCCCTGCCCTCCCCAGCCAGCAGCGGACGGCCTGACAAATGCAGACACCTCTTGGGAGGTGAAGGAAGCCATGTCCCCTTAACGGGGGAGAAAAAAACAGCCACTCTTTTTTGATACGCCGTTGTCTTAATTGCCCTTTTCTAGGAGAGTGTACGTGTGAGAGGGAAGAAGTCCGTGGTGACGTGGAATGTTGCGTTGCTCCAGTGTGACAGTAGCTGTGACCTCTCCCTTGGGTCGTTGTGTGTCTGTCTTACAGGTGTTATGAGAAACACGTGAGTGGGTTTTGCTGCTGTGGCTGTACTGGTCCCACGCAAGCAGCAGGTGTGTAGGGAGGTTTTGGGGAACTCCATACCCCAGGCTGGTGACTTTAGGTTGAGTAGGAGAGGCTGGCTCTGGGGGTGGTGGTGGGGGAGCTTTAGTCTGGGGCATTAAGCTTGCTATTTATGCCTTGGGGGTG
Organism: Lerista edwardsae; assembly: GCA_029204185.1. Lineage (NCBI taxonomy): Eukaryota > Metazoa > Chordata > Lepidosauria > Squamata > Scincidae > Lerista > Lerista edwardsae. The sequence goes on from JAJKFI010009989.1 coordinate 24,076, forward strand.
CTGGTTACCCGACACCTGTGCCCAAGGGAGCCAGTGTCTTTTTTGTGCCTAAATAGCATGGCACCTCCTCACCCCCCAAGCTGCTGGGCTATAGTTCAATGTCAGGCCTTTAGCAAAATCGCTCACTTTTGGAAGTAGGATTTATTCCTAATGTTAACAAGACTGTTAATTGATTGATTAATCAATGTAATCAATTCTAACATTGATTAGAATGTGGTCTGGGAAAGAAAAACGCCAATACAAGCTTCGGAGTTTTGAAGGTTGATCTTTTTTTCCTTGTAGAATTGGCTGTTTTGTAAGTGTAATGACTTGAGGATTGCAGTCATCATAAAATAAACCAAAATCCTAGATTTTGTATGAACACTTTGGCCATGTGCTTTTTCAAAGGTGTGTGTTTCTCCTTCCACTCCTTTCCTGCTGAAATGGATTGCTTTTGGCAAGCACATGTGCAACTCATTTCAAGGGGGCACAGCTACTTCTGCGTTTGGGGTTGGTTTGACTTTTTTTTCCCTGCAGGACAGGAGAGAGGCAGTCAAGGTTAGGAGACCCTGCTGTTGAGTGGCAGCTCAAAGATCAAAAAATGCCTTTTTTCTTAAGCGTGGCAGTGCAATTGCAGTACTCCGAACACCACTTGACACTTTTATTGCTTATGTCCAAGAATACCAGAACGGTTCTTGCTACTCAAAAATGTAACAAACGGATTAAGACAGACTTGCAGCTATTCACGTGACAGTTCCTTGTCTGAGTGAATCTGAGACAGCTTGTCTGAGAGAGCTTAACAGTAGCAGTACACAAAACGAGAGGCTGCCTCTGCCTGCTCTGTGGGGCCTGAAATCCTTTCAGAGCCGCTGCAGTTCTAGGAGGAAGAGCTCGGGGGATGCTGTGTGTGTATTCAGGGTTGGCCTGGAAGAAGCCCAGCTTGCCCCAGGAGGCAGCCACGCCACAGACCCAGGATTCGCCAGTGGGCAGGCAGGGGATACCCCTTGTGTTCCTGTCTGATCCCTCGTGGCTGTGGACAGTTTAATTAACGCCCAGCATGAAAGCAAATGTTTTCTAAATTTGGATTTGTAAAAGAAGATTCATTTTTTAGACAGGGGTGCATTTAGCTAAACGTGATCTTGCCCAAAGTTGACGTTTTGGGACAGTGCAGGCCCCGATGCTCATTTGCACAGCACAGAACTTGCTGCTTTATTTATCTTACGTCACAGGCGGTTAAGCCACAGTTTGGGGCCAACAAGGCATGAATGCACAAAGCTGGGCAGCAGCTCTGACTCGCGGTTCTGTGAGGCCAGTGGCAGGAAATGAACACGGTTCAGGTCCTCTAATAAAGGAGAGGGTCCTATTAAAAGTGGGTGATGGGGACTGCCTTAAGAACAAGAAGAATCCTTCCCCTTCCTGTTGGGTGCAGACAACTCTTTCCTAGATGCAAATTGCGACAGTTAACTGGACAAGTGGGGGGAAGAGAAGGCAGCTTATGCATTTGAGTCCAAACTGAACTTTCAAAACACACCCACACCCACAATTTTCACATTAAAAAAACCCTCAGAACAGTAATAGATACACCAACGTTAACGCCCCAAATAAATCCCTATTGCTTTATGAATAACTGATCTGCAAGATGACAGTTCTCCCCCTCTCTCCTCCTCCAGTGTGGACTCCTCCGTCTCCTTGCAGATAACTGGGCAGCTGCACTTAAGAAAGCAGAACCGGTTCTAACAGCGGCGACCAGGCAACTGTGTTAAGATTCGGGGGGGGGGGGACCTGCTCGCACGGGCAGGGGAAGAGACCTCTGAGAGTCGAGGCAATCGCAGGAGGAGACAAGGCAACCTGAGGGTTGATCCAGTCGGCGCCTGTCGAGAACACAGACGCGTGTCTTGGCTTCGGAATGCCCAGGTCTCAGGGGAGCTTCCTGAGTGTGCCCCTGCTGGCGCGGGAGGTGTCTTGGCGCCCCACCAGAAACAGGTGGGGGGTGCTACCGCCAGGCAGGTGGTGCCTGCACCTCTCTGGCTGGCAGGAAGGGAAGGTGGGTCAAAGGTGAAGCCCAGGCGCCTCTTCGGGTGTTCCAGTGGGGGCCAAGGGTGGCTTAGAAGTTGACAGTGTGCGCCTGGTAAACAGCAGCATCTCGGTCCAGCTAAAAAGGGGGGGGGAGGAGAGAAAGGTCATTGCCAAGCAGCGGAGACCAGACCCCTCTCTGATGAGCCTCACTGTCAGAAATGCTACTGAAGTCAACCTCTCTTGCTGAGGAAGGCTCACTCAGCCTGCCTTCTGCCCCAGTGTCAAAAGTGCCCACCTCCCTCGGAAGCTTCTGCTTGCTTCCCCCTCCAGACTACAGTTCAGATAACAAGACAGGGAGCGCATGTGCAAACCGCATCGAAATCATTAACTGCCTGCATCACGGACACGTGCTTTGCGGTGGGTATCAGTAACAGGACGGCATGTGCCAAGGTGAGTCAGGAGGAAGCGTGTTCTTATCGGGTTAGGATAGTGATGCAAGGGTGTGCTTTGGGGGCAGGGATGGGGTTTGTTCCCACCACCGCCGGCTTCTTGAGGTCACTTCTGGCCCACCACAGGTGCCCTGAATGCTATTCAGCCTCCTCTGTGACACTAGCTTGACTCCCCTCTCCTACCCAGTCTACCCGTCTGTGCCCCTGCGCCCCCCGGCTGCTCTGCTGCATAGGCATCGCTTGCTGCGTGCAGAAAGACCCTACCTCATTGTCTTGCTTGGAAGCCTGCGCGGGCTTCTGCGCCACAGGGGGCTTTTTCAGAACGCCGGGCTTGGGGGCCACCGCTGGTTTTCCAGCATCGCTGTTTTCGGTGCAGATGCCAGCCAGGCCGTAGTGCTGCCGCCAAAGCTCACCAAGGCGGAGCCTCTCGTTCTCCAGGGTCTTTTCCAGCTCCAGGGCCTTCACCCCGCAAACCGTAACCTTTGCTGAGCCACGTGGCCACAACGGCTTCAAATAGCGTGGAGCAGACGCTGTCTGGGATGGTCACAACCCCACAGCTCTCTCTCCACCCGTGCCCCCCCTTTTACCACTCTATTTGCCTAATAATAATGCCAGTATTTATATTCTGCCTTTCCTGCCATGGGATTTCTGCTCTTGACTTTAATTCGAGGAGGGCTGCAGAGGCAGGCTTTCCCAAACCTGGATCAGGACCCACTTGGTGGGCAGTGGAAAGCTGCAGAGCTCCCAGTACCTGTGAACCCCTGCTAACTGGGCAAGAGGCACTTTTTCAAGTGGTGTTTCTCTTATATGTAGCAGGGGGAGAGCAATTGGCCCCATTCACCCCTGCGCAGTGTCTTTTCTAGTGGCTGTTGCTGGTGGTGTTCTCCATTCTTTTAGATTGTGAGCCCCTTTGGGACAGGGAGCCATTTAACTTTTTTATTATTACTATTTGCCTGTAAACCGCTTTGTGAACTTCATCTTGAAAAGCGGTATATAAGTACCTGTTGGTCGGTTGGTTGATTGATTCCATTTCTTGCTTCTTGAGCTTGATCAAGGACATCCCAGAGAAGTCCATGGTGTCTGGGAGTGGGGGAGAGAGGGGGGATAGTTGCAGATGTTTGTACAGATAGAGCAAGAATCATTTTAATAATGATGATGGGCCACTGGTCAAACCCGGCCATCCCTCTGTACCTGAGCACGGTGTGGCTGCTACAACAGGAATGTTGAGCAATGGTACATGATAGGAAAAACTGATCCTGTGGTCACTGTCAGAATCCCCTGCATTCAGTAACCTCCCAGGTGAGTCTACGATAGCAGCCTACATGGCTTTCTGTTTTGTTAAAAATCTTGACCTAGCTCCGGACTGTGTGCATTTTTATAGGCAAACAGATTTGGGGGGGGGAACAGGAGAGGGGGGATTCTGCAGTGGGTGAGCAGCTGCCTCCCTGCCCCCTGCAGACCTCACCTCTGTCCTCCACCTGCTCCTGGCCCGACTTTGTGGACGCCACCGCGTTGGCCGCCATCTCGTTGACGGTGCGGGAGCACTCCTGGAGCTTGCCCAGGTTCCGGCTGCTCTTCTTGGCTTTCACCTGCCAGGGGCAAGGCACAGGTAGCGGTGCTCAGGGCGGAGGAAGGGCCCACTCACAGGCACAGCAGTCTCCGGCCCAAAGCCCTTGTGGGGTGGGTGGGAGGGAGGGAGAGCCGACCTTCAGCTCACCCCGGGCCACACTAGAAGCTCCCGTTCCAAGCGCGAGGCTGCCCGTGGCTCCTGCAGGCCACTCATCTTGGACGCAGCCACAAGCTGGGTGGTGCTGGCCGCGGTCTCGTGCGAGCAGACAGTCGGTTCCTCGTATTTGCCTGGGTGGAGGACGACTTTGTCGGCCGACTCCCTGGAGGAGGAATTGAGGTGGGAAGAGCCCGTCAGAGGCACCCCTTTTCCAGGCAGGCCAAACTCTTTCGAAGTGCAAAGGCACCCCCCCCCGCTACTTACACCAGCTGCGTCGCGCCCCAGCCCACGGCCTTGGAAGCCGAGATCAGCCCCTCCGTCCAACGGGAGTTCTTGGCGTAAAATTCCTGCGGCGTTGCTGCCCCCTAGTGTGGCATGTGAAACGTGACACCGTTACGTTTCAGACGTGGGGAAAGGATGCTTGGGGTATGCATATTTCCCGTGGGCTGGGAGCGGGGCCCTCTGGCCTGGGAAAACTCTGCCCCCCCCTATTTCAGGGGGGTGATGGCTCTAGCTGTGGCTGCACCAAAAAACACATCAAATCAACTGAACCCAGCAGTGTGCAGGGAGAAAAAGAGGGAGGCAACAGGCCTGGCAGGGCACTGATGGTGACTCTGTGTATATAGGTGCGTGGCACTCTGCGCGGCACCTGAGGCCTCTGGTGGGCCACTGTGAGATACAGAAAGCTGGACTAGATGGGCCTTTGGCCTGATTCTGATGCTCTACAGGGTCAGATCAGGGGCTCATCTTGTTCCATTATTAAACTCTCCTAAACTTTTAAAGGACAAGTTTGAAGGTTCAGAATTTTAAGTACAGCAGTAGCAAAGCAGCCAGGCTTGGACCCCCCCCCACACACACACACTGCCAAATGGGGGCTGTATCCACGTTTTCCCAATTTCCTTGGCAACAGAAGCACATGATCCCCTCCCTTGCACAAACGGCAGCCTCACCCTTCCACTCTCTGCGATCTCCTTCTGCAAGTTTGCAGATGTCATCACAAGGAGCCTGATTGCCTGCAGCAAGGGAACAATCCTGTTAATGTACTTTATGTTGTCTTAAGGCTTGCAGTATAATACAGCCCCCCCCCAACCCTCCTTCAAGGCTTCTGACAATCCCCTTATTAATCTTATGTACAAGCTGGCTGCACTTTGTCCAGCGTTCTGACTAACCAGACAAATCCTGAACACGCACACGCACCCCACACCATCTGGCAGTAGCTGGATTTCCATCTCGTTACCCTGGGCTTTAACTGAGGACAAAAACACGCACCTTCATCAGGTCTGTGCAGGAGTTCCGTATTCTGTGGAAGACAAAAGGGAGGGGAAAGGCCCGTAAGCGTGTTGATGGGCGTTGACTGTTGGAATTGGGGCAAAGCATTCAGGCCAGCCAACCCTCTGTCATTGCCAGGGTTTTGACCAATGAATTTGGACCACTTTCTCAGGGTCTGCTCAATTAGGGATTTGACATGCAACGCTGAACTTTTCCAGTTTGTTCTTGAGTGCAAGGGCAGCCGTATCTGCCCCTCCCACATTCCTATACAGAGCATCAAATCAGGCAAAGGCACACACAGGAGGCGGCAATCGCACAACGGCATCCCGCCCACGCCCAAGAGCCCACCGTTCATTGACTTCCAGCTTCACACCGAAGCTCTCAATTCTGGCCTGGTTCATCATTTCCTGCAGGGAAAAAAAAGGCAACTTAACGGCATTCAGGCCAAGAGGGCCGCCACCCCACTTATCTCAGTCCAAGCACCCCAATGGTGTGCTCAACAAGCCAAAGGCCTGCACACTCTGTGGCCGCAAACTCCACCCAGGAATAGTACATTGTGAAAGGCGGTGCTTTCATTTGTTTCCAGACATGGATTTTTTTGGGGGGGGGGCTAAGGAGGTAAAAGGGGGACCAGCCAGGTTCCTCGCCTCACCTCTATCCGCCTGACTGCATCCTCGATTGCCGCAGAAGGGGAGGCCATCTCCTTGTCCACCATGTCGCCCAGTTCCTCTTGCCGAACGTCGAAGCTTTGGGGCCGCAGAGCCTGCCAAGGCAAAGCGCAAAAGGCTTTTAACATCCCCTTGAAGGAAAGAGCCGCAAAATAAAGCACAGCACGCCGGCAGGTTTTGCACCCAGATTTGGTTGTGAGCTGGGGCGGGTTGGTTGTGATTTTCCAAGGTTTTAGGGTCAACAGGGGCGGACCTAGTCAAAATGGCGCCCGGGGCACCCAATAGAAGTGCGCCCCCATGGGAGCCCAGGTCTACCCGCACAATGTTGTGGTTGCTCTCCAGTAGGACTTTTCCGCCTAAGAGCTGGTCTCGGTTCAACAGTCCAATGTGGGTCTCTGTGCCACTACCCCCCGCCCCCGCCCCCCCCCGAAGCTGAGTGCACGCCACTCTGTACCAAAAGACCATCAGCTGTGGGGTATTTGGCTCCACTCTGTGAGCCATTCACTGTCAGCATGGTCCGTGGGCGCCAGGTGGGGCGTGGCGCTGCCGTTGACGATGGCGTCCGCGGTCAGGTGCGCAGACTGGGCCAGGGCCCCCACCAACCCTGTGGCATCTGTAAAACAAAAGGGGTGGTTGGGCATCAGCAGACAGAACTGGGGGAGCCTCAGAAGTGGGCATAAGAACCTAAGAAGAGACCTGCAGATCAGACCAAAGGCCCACCTAGTCTAGCTTCCTGGATCTCACAGCGGCCCACCAGGTGCCCCAGGGAGGCAGGAGACAACAAGATGCCTACATCCTGTGGCCACTCCCTTGCACCCGGTACCAGTAGCCCACCACCATTGTAAGGAGGTTGCACAATCCATCATTGCCTACAGCCCACAATGGACCTTTCCTCCAGAAATCCGTCCAATCCCCTCTTAAAGGCATCAAGACCAGATGCCATCACCACCTCCTGTGGCAGAGAGTTCCACAGATTAACTACCCGCTGGGTAAAAAAGTACTTCCTTTTATCTGTTTTAACTCTCCCAACCCTCAGTTTTAGCGGATACCCCCTGGTGTAACACATGCTCAGATGCTATCACGGAGAAATTTCCGTTGCCAAGCCGTTGCCAGGCAGAATAACCTGCAAGCTCGGAGGTAGAAGGAGAATGCTCCTTCGGCCCTGCCCCTCCCACTCTGAGAATGCTCAGAGGAAACATTGGGAGAGGCCCTCCTGCAGCTTCACAGGAAATCGGCCTGCCAAGTTACTGGGAAAAAGCTCGGAGTTAGCAAAACAAGAAAGATAAAAATTGTCAGCTAGCTGCTTCCCAGCTTACCATGAGAAACGCAGCTTTGCATTAAGCAGCAACAAGAAGGAGTGGTCTTCAAGTGTGAGGAAGAATCATTAACCAATCAGATGCTCTCTAACTACTCTGTATACGTAATGAACCTGCTCATGCATATGCTAATGATGTGAAACACGATATTCAATAAAACGAAGGACTGAGGGAGGAGACTCTCAGAGTCGGACAGACCAAGAGTTGAGTTCAGCAGTCCATCAAGGTGATCACTACAAATCAAGCTTGAGTCTTTCATTCCCCCCTGGGGGTGGGGGAGTCCCTTCATCCCAATCTTTGGGATCCCTACACCCTGGTTCTGGTGTTTTGAGAGAGGGAAAAGAACATCCCTCTATCGACTCTCTCCCTTCCATGCATAATTTTGTATGTCTCAAACATTACTGGTAACCGTATTATGATTTAATATGCAATTCCAAGGTTTAACTCCATGTAATTATATGACTGAACATACCTGACGAAATGCTACTTACTATTTAAACTCGGATTGCACTGTTTTGACAGACTTATTTTTTGAAATCTACACAAGCAAAAATAAAACAGCCATGCCCCATAAAAAAAATTCTGATAATGTTCAGAATTTCATAAATATTACAGTAGAAAATGAAAGGCAGAAAAATAAAGTGTGAACAGGAAGGAAAGAAAAAAAAGGGGACGGTGGGCAAAAATTAGATAAATATATTAAATTACATTAAAATCTCTTCATAACATAAGTTGTTGTCAATATGAGAGTAATTCTTCCTGTATCGCACAGTGGCCCACCAGATGCCTCAGGGAGCACACGAGACAACCAGATGCCTGCATCCTGGTGCCTCTCCCTTGCACCTGGCGTTCTGAGGTAGCCTGCTTCTAGAACCAGGAGGTTGCACGTACCCATCACGGCTTGTAACCTGGGATGGACTTTTCCTCTAAAATTCTGTTCCTTTTAAAGGCATCCAGGCCAGGTGCCATCCCCA
>JAJKFI010009991.1:7297-34360 GCA_029204185.1 Lerista edwardsae
GGTCAGCAGGGGGCGGGGGGGGTTGTGCTTCCAGGTGACATGCGCCTCTTTGATTGGTTAGGCATTTTCCTACATCGGAGGAGAACTACAATTCCCAGGAGGCCCTGCAAATCCCAAATGAGAAACACCTGGCACAACAGCTGAGAAAACAGCTGGAGGAGGAGCAGGAGGAGGAGGGGGTAAAGGCACTGGCTTCTGTGTCCACACTTGTCCTCTCCTCCTGCAGTGTGTGGCTTCCTTGGGGCTGGATCCAGGTCGTTCTAGCTTACTTAGGTTTGTGGAGATTTAGGTGAGTGAAAGGGAAGGTTTTGCACCTCCAGAGAGGAGACCGGCAAGGCAAGTAGTTGAGGGAAGCTGCTTTTTGCCACCCTTTGGACAAAGCAAGTGAGAAACTTTGATGGTTGTTCTGTGGTCCAGGTTATGGGGTGTTTCCTGGCCGTGGGCTCCACCTGGGAGCTTCAGAAGTGAATGGATGAACGGAAACAAATCTGCACGGCCTTTATTCTTTACACTGAAGTGGCCTCACTGAATTCAGAGCAGCCTGTGCTGGGTTATTTGAGAGGGTTGACTGTGATTCCACTTTGCTTGCTGGTCCATTGTGAGGGTCTGGAATCTACACCAATTTTCTTACTTGCTTCTGATTGCAGTCAAGCAATTCTGCTTCATTCCCAGTAATTTGGGAACAAGGAAAAAAATCAAGAGCAAACTCTGAGTTTCAGCTCATAGAATAAAATAGTGTTTAATAAAATAGTGCCTAATTCTCTTTAATGGCCATCTGACTGCAGGATGTTTTATACCGGTAGCTTTTACAAAAATGAAGAAGTATGTGGCAGACATGACTTGGGCTACAAAAAACACTTTTGATGAAGTCTGTCCCGTAAGGCTTCTAAGCAAGTGTTGAACTTGTAGGGAAAGAGAAGCCCCTCCCCCATCATGGACCAAAATGGAACCTCCAGCTTCACAAGCAGTCTACCTCTGAAAGCCGCTTGCTGGGGAGCAAAAAAGTGAGAGAAGAACCTGCCCCCAACTATTGCCATTGATGCCTTTGAGGTGTCGGGTGGCCACGTTGTGATGCAGGGTGGATGGAGGCTGGAAGGAGCACAGCTCTGACCCAGCAGGGCTCTTCTCATGTCCTTATGAGTTCCCAAACATAGACCTGTTGATCTTCAGCAAGATGGCGGCATTGTGTCCCTTAGGCACCTGGTGGGCCACTGTGAGATACAGGAAGCTGGACTAGATGGGCCTTTAGCCTGATCCAGCAGGGCTCTTCTTAGGTTCTTATGTCCCTTGTACGTTCCAGGGCATTATTACATTTCCTTGTAAGTTGTAGACTGTCTTGAGAGATGCCCTATTGGGGGAGCTTAGGAAGAGCCCCCCTGGATCAGGCCAAGCGCCCATCTCCCTGTACCTCACAGTGGCCCACCAGATGCCTCAGGGAACACACCAGACAAAGAGACCTGCATCCTGAGGCCACGCCCTTGCACCTGGCATCCTGAGGCCGCCTATGTCTGGAATTAAGAGTTCCACAGACTCAACATGGCTTGTTTCTTATGATGGAATTTCCTCCGTAAGTCCTTTTCCATCTAGACTTTCAGGTGCCAACCCCAATTCCTGTGGCAAAGAGTTCCACAGGATAATTACATGCTGGAGAACACCTAGAAGGCTCCTGATGCAACTTCCCCTGCACTCAGTGTGGATGCAGGTGATCCTGCAGGGAGCCTGTTGAACTCCACTGGCCACTTCCTGTTGCTCGTTCCTTCTCCTTCTTGTTTCTGATGTTGTTTCCCAGAAGCTGAGTGTGCCAATCTTGATGTCCCTTTGTTTTGTTTTTCTAGAGCTTTCTGCAGCTGGCTGCCATTGTTGTGCGGTGTCCCATGGAGAAGCAGAATCCCACAGTACCACAAAACGAGAGATCAGTAGGAACAGGAGAAGCCTCTCATGTCCCACAGCCCAGCAGTATCAGCACATCTCCTCCCCGGACAGAAGAGGGAGAAAAGGACCTCTCTGCGGGACGGGCTCCGAGATGGGAAGACCAGTGGCTGGACTTCCTGGAGAGAGTGAAGTCCCAGGGGATGCTGGAGGAGGAGGAGGAGGAGGCTCTCTGGGACGAGGCGAAGGTCCTGTTGGCCTCCTTGGAGCCGGAGACTGAGGTCTACTGGAGACCCTGGGAGAAGCGGGCTGAGAGGCGGGAGGTGGGGCTGACCCTGGCTGTCCTGCCGCTGGAGATGCGGCGCTGGCTCGGGGAACGTGGCCTGCAGAACCACTCCCATGTGGTGGCCCTGGCCGAAGCTCTCTCCTGGAGGCAGCGGGAGTCCCGGAGACGGGAACGTCAGGTGAGCCGTTCCCCTTTCCCTTGGGCGTGGGCTGCCGGGATTGCTGCCTCTGTCTGCCTTCTGCGGGAAGAGGGTTGGACGAGATGACCTGGGTGGGCCCCTTCCGACTGCAGGACTCCTGAAGCGCAGCTGCCAGATGTCACTGCCTGGCTAAAGTGGGGCTTCCTTTGGCATTAGCCAGGGCCCAACCGAAGGCGTCGCCACCGACTTCTTACTGCTCCCAGGGCTGGCAAAGTATACATAAGCAAGACTCCTCAGCGGGATACAAAGGTGGGGAACTAATTATTAAAATAAATAAACTTACAAGAATTCAGCGCCACCCCATCCCCCGCATGCGCAGAACATCACCAGTACACAAGGGGTCCAAGCAGGGGCTGCCCCCACCTTCTTCCCCCAATGCAAGCCGCAATAATCTGCCCCCCCCAAGTGCTCAAGGGGGAAGCTGGTCTCTCCCCTCCTTCCCCTGATGCTCCCAGGCAGATGTGCTGTCCCCGGAAGGGAAACCAGAAGTCCCGCACCTCCGAGTTTCAGGGCAGCAGCGAGGACCACAGTCTGGGTCGTGGTTGCCTTTGGGCTGCAGAGGTGCTGGACCCGAGATGGAATCAGGAGGAAATCCCACCCGGATGTGGCCCCTCGGGCAGGTGAGTGTGGCAGCCGGTTCTCCAGGTGCCCAGTTCCAAATCGGTCACGCTGCCCTCGTGCTGGTCTCGCTCTGCAGCCTCACCCAGTTGGGGACTGATGACCCGAGTCCTCCTTCCATACAGACCTGCCCAGGGGTTCCATCTGTGTCGAGGTGCAAGACACTCTCGTGGTGCTCAGGCCAGTGACGTTTCCCTCTTTTTCTGAAGGGGAGAGATGCAGGCAGTCCAAAGCGGCCCCAATCCCCTCTGAGGAGGGGAGGATCCAGGCGCCCCTTGCAATAGTGCCAAGTTTGCAGTGGCGCGAGATTCCTCCCACGGCTGGAGCCAGGCACCCCTTGGCACCGGCGACCAGGCAGGGGCAGAATTGTCCTCCTCCCCATAGTCCACCCTCTCCAAGGCCTGCTGACGTTCCCTGACTCAGCCCCTCTCTGCTCCTGCAGGTGGCAGCCGGGACTTCCTCTTCCACAGGCCAGAAGAATCCTCCGGATCACAGACAGGAAGAGGCTGGAACGCTGAGCCTTTTGGGTAAGAAGGAGGGCGCGTTTTATCACCCAAATTCGGAGCACTCCTTCTGGGCCGACTTCAGCACCAGACCAGCGTATCTCCAGCATCCCCAGAGTGGGGCTCCTTGGCCAGTGGTCGACCAAGAGACCTCCAGGGGCCAAAATCCTCCGTTGGGATACAGAGGAGGTTGGAGCCCCAATGCTGCAGAGCACCCGGGGAGTCAGTTAGGATTGGGCTGCCCGGATCCAACCCCTGTGAGGCACTCCTGGCTTCAGGCACTGGAGCTGGACCAGGAAGGGAATTCAGGTCTCAACTGAGCCTTCGGGTGGGGGGAGGAAGGACAAAGAGTCACTCCTGGGAAGAGCCTGGCCAGGAACAGAGATTGACCAGCCACTCAGCTGGGGGGGGGGGGAAATACAGGCTGAGCATAAAAGGATGAAATCTGTATGCATGATTCTGGAGGGGCCCTATCCCCCCCCCTTGAGCTCTTACCAAGATTCGCTCCGTCTTCCAGCATGGCTCTTGTCGGACTGTGAAAACGAGGGGGACCAACTTGGAATGTTGTTGGAAAGAAATGAAGAGGAGACCCTTCAGGGTTGGGAAAGACCAGGAGGGGAGAAGATGGATCAATCGATGCCTTGTCTGGGAGGAGCCTTCCAGGAACAGGAAACAGAAGAGAGGAGGGACGGGAGTCCAGGCACTCACAGCAGCATCAACCCAGAGGAGGAACTCAGGAACACCTTATTGCTTGAGGAGGGCATCGTTCAGAGCAGAACTTCTGGACGTGGAGCTCTCAGAAAGGAAGAAAAACCATTCCTATGTTCTGAGTGTGGAAAGAGCTTTGCTCGGAGACATCACCTCAATATGCATCAAAGAACACACACAGGAGAGAAGCCTTATCAATGTTCTCCCTGTGGAAAGAGCTTTGCTCAGAGTTGTAACCTCTCTTTGCACCAAAGAACACACACAGGAGAGAAACCTTATCAATGTTCTGAGTGTGAAAAGGGCTTTGCTCACAGGTGTAGCCTCACTGTGCATCAAAGAACGCACACAGGAGAGAAGCCATACAAATGCCCAGACTGTAAGAAAAGGTTTTCTGCTGCATCAAATTTGAAGAAGCATCTAAGAATCCACACAGGAGAGAAACCTTATCAATGTTCTGAGTGTGGAAAGAGCTTTGCTTGGAGCTATCCCCTCACTGTACATCAAAGAACACACACAGGAGAGAAACCTTATCAATGTTCTGAGTGTGGAAAGATATTTGCTCGGAGTGATCACCTCACTTCGCATCAAAAAACACACACAGGAGAGAAGCCATACAAGTGCCCACACTGTAAGAAAATGTTTGCTAATGCCTCAAATTTTAGGATGCATCTAAAAATCCACACATGATAGAAACCTTATCAATGTTCTGTGTGTGAGAAGAGCTTCGCTCAGAGTTGTAAGAAAATGTTCTTTTCGTCAAAGAACATGTCACTTTGCATCAAAGAATCCACACAGGGGAGAAATGTTATGAATGCCCAGACTCAAGGAAAAGCTTTTTGCTCATTTTAGGGAGCATCAAAGAATCCATACAGGAGAGACCCCTTATAAATGTTCTGAGTGTGAAAAGAGCTTCAGGCACAAACATAACCTTATTGTACATCAAAGGATTCCTACAGTGGTGAAACCCTATGAATGGGGTAAGAGCTTTAGGCAGAAGGTGACCCTTATTAGACATCTAAGAATCCATACAGGGGAGAAACCATACCAATGCTCCAAGTGTGAAAAGAGCTTCAGAAATAGGGGAAACTTAAATCAAAATCAAGCCACTCACACAGGTCTGGAGGAGATTGTTCAAAGTCCAATACTGTAGCAAGACCTTGATGAATCAAGCCCTGAAGAATACAGGAGAAGATGCTGTGTGATTGTCGGGAACATGGATACCATTTCAAGCAAAGTGCAGCAACACATTCTTTTTCTTCAGAATCGGCACACAGGTGAAAATCCTGTCTGCATGCCCTGAAGCGATCAGTTTGGGGTCTGCATCCGTGAACCTTGCAAGGTAGTTTTTAAGGGAATGTTGTAGCTGGTCATTTATTTAGTGTGCATGGTTTAATTGTACTTTTATTCTCTTTAGGAACACCATGGAGAAAACCAGAGAAATGTTTAGCTTCTTCCACAGTGCAACTTCAGCCATTTGAGGCATCCTCATTGCAGAGATGCTGTACAAAGTTGCAGTGCAGCCTTTTTCTGGTGATAACAAGGCAGAATTTGATTTTAGGGAAATCTGACAAAGGCCTGTGGCTGAAACTTGAATTCCGCAGTTAAATGGCAGAGAAGTAAAAGCTTTTCTAGTCAATGGAAGTGTGAACTGTGTTTTAGAGGTTTCTTGTCTTTTTAAAAACTAGGTTTCAAGCTGCTGGAAATGTTTTAGAATCTGTAAGTGGGATATAAATATTTTACTGTAGAAATAAATGGGAGTAACTGATTTTGAGATACACATTTTATTTGGTAATTGCTTGTCTTCATATTGGAATGTCTTTGCATACAATAAATTTTTTATTTCTATTTGTTTCCTTTACATAATCACTTTATTGAGTTCTCAAGGAAATCTCAGGGCTGCGAAGTGACTTAGAACAATTTCATGTAACAAATTATTGTTTGCCCTATAATGTGCAGAATTTTATCCATTATATATCAATAGCTTGCAAAATATGGCAAGTGTTTCATTTGAAAATGATGTTCATATGTTATCATTTTATGGTAAAGGTTTCTGCCCCACAGAGTAGCTGGTCTTGAACTTTTACGTTTGACATTAACTGTTTGGAGACACTCACCTTATTGGCTATTCTGAGACTGTGGGAGCGGTCCAGTTAGGCATTTGTGGAGCAGAGACCTAGAAGAGCCCCACTGGATCAGGTCAAAGGCCCATCTAATCCAGCTTCCTGTTTTTCACAGTGGCCCACCAGATGCCTCAGGGAGCACACAAGGCAACAAGATGTCTGCGTTCCATTTCCACTCCCTTGCCCCTGGGCACTCAGAGCTAAGCTTCCTCTAAAGCCTGAAGGTTGCATATAATGGAGCGATCATGGCTTGTAACCTGTGAGGGATTTCTCTTCCCTCCATCTGTCCAATCCCTGATTCAAGGCTTTCAGGTGCTATCACCTGTTCCATTGGCAAGGGGTTCCACAGGTGAATTACATGATGCCTCAAGAAATACTGTACTTTCTTCGTCAGGTCTTCCTGCCACTCTATTTTACTGGATGTCCCCTGGTTCTAAAGCAGTTTTTCCCAACCTGGGGTGGTCTGACCCCCCCCCCATTGGGAATTGTTCCTAGGCCCTTCCCCCTTAAGGGGAGGGGCTCAAGGATGGGTGAATGTTTGCATTGAAAATGAGGAAGTGCTTTGCCAGCACAAAATAGGGTTTTTCCCCTCATCGGGGAGGGTCACAGTGGGGACAGTTGGCCTCCTGGGACTTGCCAGACATCAGCGTGACACCCCCCCCCATAATATATTGGGTTCCACGCTATAGAAACTCAGACAAGGCAGGTGCAGATTGAACGTTTATTACAACAGGCAACAGCCCAACCCCTGAATAATGTTAACTCCACCCCCTGTTTTTCCCCTCTTCAGGATTCATATACTCAGGGCTCCTGATTGGAGGGATGATTAGCTCCACCCCTCCAGCCTTCCTGCTCAAGCTTAACCCCTGGCTATCCTCCTGCATACATAACACCCCACCCCATGAGGTAAGGCCCTGGGGGGTGTCCCTCAGCACTGCAATCGCCTCGCAATGTCAGTCACCTCCCCCACCAGCACTTACAGCTCTCCCAGTGTCTCAGCAGGAGGTGTGGAAACCCCTGTTCTAGTGTGAGGCAAGAGGGAAAAGGAAAAGTGTTTTTATCCCTCCCCAGGAATTCTCGGGGTCTGCCAATGACATGGACTGGCAGCAAATTGAGGCGGGGCAGAATCCGGTGGGCCTGAGTGTCCCTCCCAACCCCAGGCCCTTCTGGTTATATGAATGCGAACAAAGTGAAGCTAGTGGGCAGGGTTAGCGATGACGTAAATATACCCCAAACAATGCTGATTCCAAGCATTTCAAATGGGTTTTCGCATGATGTTTAGGGCTGAATCGTTTACTCCTGAAGTAAAAACGTACCAAAATAACAACGTGTGATCGTGGAGAAACGTCATTGGTAACCTAATTATGAGTTAATATGCAATTCCAAGGTTTAATTCCGCGTAATTATATTACTGAACATACCGGGATGAAATGCTGCTTGCTGTCTATTCAAACTCGGATTGCACTGCTTTGACAGACTTATTTTGTCGCAGGCATGATTAGAGACGTTGAGATTAACTTTACCACACGGGCAGGGAGATTTTTGTTCGTGACGCCGCGGCGGCAATCCTCCTTCGCGGCAATGATCTGAGATATACCCATGGCTTCAGGTCTGTGACGTCATGGCCAATCCAGTGTATCTAACATTCTTGGTCCCTCCAGTGCTAGTGTTGCAAAAGGGGCTGTAGTGTCTCCTGGTGTCTTCTTGAGGAGAACTACAATTCCCAGGAGGCCCTGCAAATCCCAAATGAGAAACACCTGGCACAACAGCTGAGAAAACAGCTAGAGGAGGAGGAGGTGGTGGTGGTAAAGGCACTGGCTTCTACGTCCCACACTTGTCCTCTCCTCCTGCAGTGTGTGGCTTCTTTGGGACTGCTGGATCCAGATCATTCTACCTTCCTTAGCTTTGTGGAGATTTAGGTGAGTGAAAGGGAAGATTTTGCACCTCCAGAGAGGAGGCCGGCAAGGCAAGTAGTTGAGGGAAGCTGCTTTTTGCCACCCTTTGGACAAAGCAAGTGAGAAACTTTGATGGTTGTTCTGTGGTCCAGGTTATGGGGTGTTTCCTGGCCGTGGGCTCCACCTGGGAGCTTCAGAATTGAAGGGATGAACAGAAAAAAATCTGCCCTGCCTTTTTTCTTTACACCGAAGGGGCCTCACTGAATTCACAGCAGCCTGTGCTGGGTTATTTGAGAAGGTTGACTGTGATTCCACTTTGCTTGCTGGTCCATTGTGGGGGCCTGGAATCTAGAACAATTTTCTTCCTCGCTTCTGAGTGCAGTCAAACAATTCTGCTTCTTTCCCAGTGATTTGGGAACAAGGAAAAATCCCAAGAGCAGACTCTTATTTTCTGCTCGTAGAATAAAATAGTTTAATACTCTTTAATGGTTGTCTTACTGCAGTGTGTTATATACCTGTAGCTGTTACAAAAATGAAGGATGTGGAAGAGATGACTTGGACTACCAAAAACCCCCACAAAAACACCTTTTGACAAAATTTGCCCCTTAAGGCTTTTAAGAAAGTGTTGAACTTGTAGGGAAAGAGAAGCCCCTCCCCCATCATGGACCAAAATGGAACCTCCAGCTTCACAAGCAGTCTACCTCTGAAAGCCGTTCTCTGTGGAGCACAAGCATGAGAGAAGAACCTGCCCCCACCTTCTGCCATTGATGCCTTTGAGGTGTTGGGTGGCCACTGCGTGAGGCAGGATGGATGGAGACTGGATGGAGCATAGCTCTGACCCAGCAGGGCTCTTCTCAGGTGGTTATGAGTTCCCACGTGTGGACCTGTTGATCTTCAGCAACATTGTGGCTTTGTGTCCCTTCTAAGGTCCAGGGCATCGTTACACTTGCTTGTAAGTGGGAGGCTGCCTTGAGAGATGCCCTACTGGGGGAGCTTGGGAAGAGCCCCTCTGGGTCAGGCCAAAGGCTCATCTGGTCCAGCTTCCTGCATCTCACAGTGGCCCACCAGATGCCTCAGGGAGCACACCAGACAACAAGAGACTTGCATCCTGTTGCCACTCCCTTGCACCTGGCAACCTGAGGCCGCCTACTTCTAGAACCAAGAGGTTCCACAGACTCCTCATGGCTTGTTTCTTATAATGGAATTTCCTCCATAAGTCCTTTTTCAAAGCATCTAGACTTTCAGGTGCCAACCCCAATTCCTGTGGCAGAGAGTTCCACAGGATACTTACATGCAGTGGTGTCATTCAAATGATTTAGGAACAGGAACTCACTTTTGATTGGCACTTGTTGGGAACCTGGAACCAGCCACAGAGCCCGTTAGGATCCGGAACGCCCGTTCTGGTCCGTTCCCCCTGAACGACATCACTGCTTACATGCTGGGGAACACCTAGAAGTCTACTGATACAACTTCCCCTGCACTCATTGTGGATACAGGTGGATGCACTCTCTCTGCAGAGAGCCTGATGAAACCCCACTGGCCACTTCCTGTTGCTCGTTCCTTCTCGTTCTTGTTTCTGTTGTTGGTTCCCAGAAGCTGAGTGTGCCAACCTGGATGACGCTTTGTGTTATTTTTCTAGAGCTTCCTGCAGCTGGCTGCCATTGTTGTGCGGTGTCCCATGGAGAAGCAGAATCCCACAGTACCACTAAAGGAGAGACCAGTAGGAACAGGAGAAGCACCTCATGTCCCACAGCCCAGCAGTATCAGCACATCTCCTCCATGGACAGAAGTGGGGGAAGAGGACCTCTCTGCAGGGCGGGCTCCGAGATGGGAAGACCAATGGCTGGACTTCCTGGAGAGAGTGAAGTCCCAGAAGATGCTGGAGGAGGAGGAGGTGGAGGTTCTCTGGGGCGAGGCGAAGGTCCTGTTGGCCTCCTTGGAGCCGGAGACTGAAGCCTACTGGAGACCCTGGGAGAAGCGGGCTGAGAGGCAGGAGGTGGGGCTGACCCTGGCTGTCCTGCCGCTGGAGATGCGGAGCTGGCTCGGGGAACGTGGCCTGCAGAACCACTCCCAGGTGGTGGCCCTGGCCGAAGCTCTCTCCTGGAGGCAGCGGGAGTCCCGGAGACGGGAACGTCAGGTGAGCCGTTCCCCTTTCCCTTGGGCATGGGCTGCCGGGATTGCCGCCTCTGTCTGCCTTCTGCAGGAAGAGGGTTGGACGAGATGACCTGGGTGGGCTCCTTCCAAGTGCAGGACTCCTCAAGTGCAGCTGCCAGATGTCACTGCCTGGCTAAAGTGAGGCTTCCTGTGTCATTAGCCAGGGCCCAACTGAAGGAGTCGCCACCGATGTCTCACTGCTCCCAGGGCTGGCAAAGCCGGGTGGAAAGGTGGGGCAGAAATGATTTAAATCAATAATGAATATCTAATATGGACTTTTAAAACATTATCCCCCAGATTCGCAGAATGTCAGCAGTAGACAAGGGGTCCAAGCAGGGGCTGCCCCCACCTTCTTCCCCCAACGCAAGCCACAACCATCTGCCCCCCAAGTGCTCAAGGGGGAAGCTGGTCTCTCCCCTCCTTCCCCTGATGCTCCCAGGCAGATGTGCCGTCCCTGGAAGGGAAACCGGAAGTCCTGCACCTCCGAGTTTCAGGGCAGCAGGCGAGGACCACAGTCTGGGTCGTGGTTGCCTTTGGGCTGCAGAGGTGCTGGACCTGAGATGGAGTCAGGTGGAAATCCCGCCCGGATGTGACTCCTTGGGCAGGTGAGTGTGGGAGCAGATTCTTCAGGTGCCCAGTTCCAAATCGGTCACGCCGCCCTCGTGCTGGTCTCGCTCTGCAGCCTCACCCATTTGGGGACTGATGACCCGAGTCCTCCTTCCATACAGACCTGCCCAGGGGTTACATCTGTGTCGAGGTGCAACACACTCTCGCGGTGCTCAGGCCAGTGAAGTTTCACTCTTTGTATGAAGGGGGAAGATGGAGGCAGTCCAAAACAGCCCCAATCCCCTCTGGGTAGGGGAGGATCCAGACGCCCCTTGCAAAAACACAGTTTGCAGAGGCGCGAGATTCCTCCCACGGCTGGAGCCAGGCCCCCCTTGGACCCAGCGACCAGGCAGGGGGGAATTGTCCTCCTCCCCATGGCTGACGTTCCCTGACTCAGCCCCTCTCTGCTTCTGCAGGTGGCAACCGGGACTTCCTCTTCCACGGGCCAGGAGAATCCTCCAGACCACAGACAGGAAGGGGACGGAGCGCTGAGCCTCTTGGGTAAGGAGGGGGGTGCCTTTTATTACCCAAACTAGCTTTATTTTACCCGGCATTGCCCGAGTAAGAAATTATCCCAAGCTTCTATTAGACATGAAATGGAATGAATCAGCTCATCGACCCCGAAAACTATGGATTTGACACTCACGTCAGGCGTTTTGGATCATTTTTACATGGCACCCCATGCCCACCCTCACCCCTAGGGTCATTAGGCGTGTCGTACCCCCACAGTATTTGTCACCAGACGGTAACGCATTCGCGTACCAAGTTTGGTACACATCGCTTCAGGCGTTCCAGCAGGTCTTGGCGGACATTTTGTTTCGCACTCCTTCTTGCCCCCCACACTGAGAGGGGCCAAACCCAGACTCCAACGGCATCAGGGGCGTTGCCGCTTATCTCGGCGACCCTGGAAACTACGAATTTGACACTGATGTCGGCCGTTTTCAACTGTTTTCATGTGGGGGGCCCATGCACCCCCACCCCCAGGGGTGCTGGGGGGGGCTGACCCCTGCAGTGTTTGTCGCCAGGCCGCAAGGCATACGCCTGCCAAGTTTGGTGCCAATCGCTCCAGGCATTGCAGAGCCTACGCGAAACACACACACACACACACACACACACATCGGGACTGTCACCAATCATGGGACTGACCCCCACAGTGTTTATCACCAGGCCACACGGCATGCGTGTGCCGAGTTTGGTGCCAATCGCTTCAGGCATTCCAGCAGGGCATGGCGGGCGTTTTGTGTTGGATATATAGGCAACTCCGTTTGCTGTCCAGAGGGGGCAGTGTTGCATGTATATATGGTAAAAGATAGCACCTCTATTTGATTGGTCAGGCACAACGTCTTGTTTAGAATGCCCAGATGGGTGTGGTTGGCTTCGACAGTTTAACTGTCAAAGTTGTCAGTTGAGTCTGAGTCTTTTTGTCTGCCGACATGTAGGAGAAGGGAGCAATTTATACTAGCTCTACAAGTCCTGTCAGGAAAGTGAATGTAGCTATATATGAAATGCAGTGTAAGCATATATAGACATTGCCAGCATATGATAGCCTGAAACAGTAATTGTAAATATAACCAGTTAAAGTTTAATGGAAGCCAGTCAGAGTATGTTACAAGAGTAAAGAACGTTTTCTGTTACAAAGTTACCAAGTGCCTACAGAGTCCTTCTTTCAGTCTAGTAGCAAGAAGTGTGTGTGAGAGAAAAACAGGCTTGTTTTACAGGGGAATTCCGCAATGCTTTAATCGACTCTGTTTTCCCCTTTAAGCACACAGAATATATACCATAACCTTGTAAAGGAACATATATCCCAATATTTTGTTTAGCAGCCCTTCTCGCCCCCCACGCCGAACCCAGACTCCAGTGGTGTTGGGAGCGTCACAGCTCATCTCAGCGACCCCGGAAAGTATGGACTCGATGCTGATTTCGGGCGTTTTTGGCCGTCTTCATGTGCGCCCCCTGCCCCCCCACCCTGGGGGCACTGGGGGGGCTGACCTCCTGCAGTGTACACCCAGAATCCAACGGCATCGGGTGTGTCACTGCTCATCCCTGCGACCCCGGAAACCACAGATTCAAAGCTGATTTCGGCCACTTTCAACCGTTTTCATGCGGGGGCCCCCACGTACCCCTGCCCCCCAGGGCGTGAGGGCGGGCCTGACCCCCGCAGTGTTTGTCGCCAGGCTGCAAGGCATGTGCGTGCTGAGTTTGGTGCGTGTTGCTCAAGGCGTTCCAGCAGGGCATGGCGAACATTTTGTTTCACACCCCTTCTCGGCCCCCACACCGAGGGGGGGCCAAGCCCAGACTCCATTGGCGCCGGGAGCGTTGCTGCACGTGCCAGCAACCCCGGAAACTACAGATTTGATGCCGATGTTCAATCAATCAATCACTAGTATTTATATACCGCTTTTCAACACAAAGTTCACAAAGCGGTTTACAGGCAAAGAATAACATTAAAGTTAAATGGCTCCTTGTCCCAAAAGGGCTCACAATCTAAAAGAATGGAGAACACCACCAGCAACAGCCACGAGAAAGACACTGTGCTGAGGTGAAGAGGGACAATTGCTCTCCCCTTGCTAAATATAAGAGGACACCACTTGAAAAAGTGCCTCTTGCCCAGTTAGCAGGGGTGTTGGCCATTTTCCTGGTGTTGGCCAGGATGTTGGCCATTTTCGACTGTTTTCACCTGCCCCCCCACGTACCCGTGTGTGACCCCCACCCCCGGAGGGCCTGACCCCACAGCGTTTGTTGCCAGGCCGCAAGGTGTCTGCATGCCAAGTGTGGTGGCGACCCTGGAAAATACAGATTTGATGTCAACTTTGGGCATTTTCGACCATTGTCACATGGGGACCCCCACGTGCCCTGTGTAACCCCACCCCCGGAGGCACGAGGGGGGCCTGTTCCCCTCAGCGTTTGTTGCGAGGCTGCAAAGCGTCTGCCTGCCCAGTTTTTTGTCAATCGGTCAAGGCGTTGACACACACACACACACACACACACTCTTTTAGATAGATAGATAGATAGATAGATAGATAGATAGATAGATAGATAGATAGAGAGAGAGAGAGAGAGAGAGAGAGAGAGAGAGAGAGATTCGGAGCACGCCTTCTAGGCCGACCTCGGCGCTAGTTCAGTGTCTCTCCAGCATCCCCAGAGTGGGGCTCATTGCCCCCTTTTTTTTGAGCAGGCTGCAGTGCGCCTAAGAGGGCAGCCTGACCCACAGTGCAGAAGGGGCTCCTCCCCTCGCAGCTGCCTCCTGATCGCTCTCCCCTTCTGCCTCCTCCAGACCTCTTCATTGCCATGCAAAGGGGCAGTGTTGGGGGCAGAGGTCAGGGTCAGAGATGGGGGTCAGGCTGAGGAGGGGGCAGGTTTGGCCATGCCAGCACATGCTGGATTCTGACCCTCCTGCTGGGCCTGATCCGCCTTTCTGGGTGAACGTGGATCTGGGCCAGCGATCAGCCAGAAGACCTCCAGGGGCCAAAACCCCCCCTTGGGAAACAGAGGAGGCTGGACCCCCACTGCTGCAGGGCCACCCGGGGAGTCGGTTAGGGTTGGGCTGCCCAGATCTGACCCCTGGGAGGCACTCCTGGCTTCAGGCACTGGAGCTGGACCAGGAAGGGAAGTCAGGATTGAATTGAGCCTTCGGGTGGGGGGAGGAAGGATAAAGAGTCACTCCTGGGAAGAGCCTGGCCAGGAACTGAGAATGACCAGCCGCTCAGCTGGGGGGGGGAGGAATACAGGCTGAGCGAAAAGGGATGAAATCTGTATGCATGATTCTGGAGGGGCCCTTCCCCCCCCCTTGAGCTCTTACCAGGATTCTCTCCGTCTTCCAGAATGGCTCTTGTCGGACTGTGAAAATGAGGGGGACCAACTGGGAATGTTGTTGGAAAGAGGTGAAGAGGAGACCCTTCGGGGTTGGGAGTGCCCAAGGGGGCAAGAAGGAAACAACCCCACTGAGGAGAAGATGGATCAATCGATGCCTTGTCTGGGAGGAGCCTTCCAGGAACAAGAAACAGAAGAGAGGAGGGACAGGAGTCCAGGCACTCACAGCAGCATCAACCCAGAGGAGGAACTCAGGAACACCTTATTGCTTGAGGAGAGCATCATTCAGAGCAGAACTTCTGGACGTGGAGCTCTCAGAACAGAAGGAAAAAAATTCCTATGTTCCGAATGTGGAAAGAGCTTTGCTTTGAGTCATCACCTCACTTTGCATCAAAGAACACACACAGGAGAGAAGCCATACAAATGCCCAGACTGTAGCAAAAGTTTTGCTCATGGATCAAATTTGAAGAAGCATCTAAGAATCCACACAGGAGAGAAACCTTATCAATGTTCTGAGTGTGAGAAGAGCTTTGCTCGGAGTGATTACCTCACTTTGCATCGAAGAACACACACAGGGGAGAAGTCATACAAATGCCCAGCCTGTAGCAAAAGCTTTGCTGAAAGATCTCATTTTAGGAATCATCTAAGAATCCACATAGGAGCGAAACCTTATAAATGTTCTGAGTGTGGAAAGAGATTTACTCAAAGTGGCCACCTCACTGTGCATCAAAGAATCCACACAGGAGAAAAACCTCATCAATGTTCTGGGTGTGAAAAGAGCTTTAGGTGCAAACATACCCTTATTGCACATCAAAGCATTCATACAGGGGTGAAACCCTATGAATGCGCTGACTGTGGTAAGAGCTTTAGGCAGAAGAGAACCCTTATTCTACATCTGAGAATCCACACAGGAGCAAAACCTTAACAGTGTTCTGAATTTGGAAAGAGCTCCAGGCTCATAGAAACCCTTCAAGGACATCAAAGGATTCAGACAGGAGAGAAACCTTATCTGTGCTCCAATGTGAAAAGAGCTTCAGCAGCAGGCAAAAATTAATTTTCCACTGTGCCACTTCAGCCATCTGAGGCATCCTCATAGCAGAGTTGCTGGACAAAGATTGCAGTGCAGACTTGTCTGAGAAAGAGGCAGAATTAGATTGTAGGGAAATCTGACAGAGGCCTGTGGTTGAAACTTGAATTCCCCTGTTTGGCGGCAGAGAAGCAAAAGCTTTTCTAATCAGCGGAAGTGTGAACTGTGTTTTAGAGGTTTCTTACGTTTTTAGGTTTCAAGCTGTTAGACATTTTTTAAAATCTGCAACTGGGATATAAAAATTTTACCTTAGAAATAATTGGGAGTAACTGATTTTGAGATGCACATTTTATTTGGTAACTGTTCGTCTTAGTAGTGGAATGTCTTTGCTTACTAATAAACCTGTGAATTTTTTTTCTGTGTTTCGTCTTAAGTTCTCAGAGAAATCTCAGGGCTGCTCAGTAACAGAACAGACATGAAGGCCCAACGAAGGGCTCGTGTACATCCCTTCCAATGTTTGTGCCAGAGAGACAAAGGAAAAATTATGCATGGGCTAGATAGGGGGCTGTTTTTTCCCTTTCTCACAACACCCGAACCAGGGGGCCTCTGCTAAAATTGAGTGTTGGGAGAGTGAGAACAGATAAAAGGAAATACCTTTTTACCCAGTGGGTAATTAATCTGTGGAACTCCTTGCCACAGGAGGTGGTGATGGCATCTGGCCTAGATGCTTTTAAAAGGGGACTGGACAGATTTCTGGTGGAAAAGTCCATCACAGTCTACAGGCCATGAAGGTTAGTGCAACCTTCTTATCTTAGAGGTAGGCTACCTTGGAGTAGCTAAGGCCGATCTCAATGTTCCTGATAACCACAATGGTGCGGTCACTGAG
Source organism: Lerista edwardsae (assembly GCA_029204185.1). Taxonomy (NCBI): domain Eukaryota; kingdom Metazoa; phylum Chordata; class Lepidosauria; order Squamata; family Scincidae; genus Lerista; species Lerista edwardsae. Next base: position 23,979 of record JAJKFI010009991.1, read on the forward strand.
CTTGAACCTGACATCCTGGAGTGTGAAGTCAAGTGGGCTTTAGAAAGCCTCACTAACAACAAAGCTAGTGGAGGTGACAGCATTCCAGTGGAATTACTGAAAATCTTAAAAGATGATGCTGTCAAAGTGCTGCACTCCATATGCCAGCAAATTTGGAAAACCCAGCAGTGGCCACAAGACTGGAAAAGATCAGTTTACATTCCAATCCCAAAGAAGGGCAATGCCAAAGATTGTTCAAACTACCGCACCATTGCACTCATTTCACATGCTAGCAAGGTGATGCTCAAAATCCTACAAGCTAGGCTTCAGCAGTATGTGAATCGAGAACTACCAGATGTACAAGCTGGTTTCCGAAGAGGCAGAGGAACTAGAGATCAAATTGCCAACATTCGATGGATCATGGAGAAAGCCAGAGAGTTCCAGAAAAACATCTACCTCTGCTTCATTGACTATGCTAAAGCCTTTGATTGTGTGGATCACAACAAACTGTGGCAAGTTCTTGAAGAGATGGGAGTACCAGACCACCTTATCTGTCTTCTGAGAAACCTGTACGTGGGCCAGGAAGCAACAGTTAGAACTGGACATGGAACAACCGACTGGTTTCAAATTGGGAAAGGAGTACGACAAGGCTGTATCCTGTCACCCTGCTTATTTAACTTATATGCAGAGTACATCATGAGGAAGGCAGGGCTGGATGATTCACAAGCTGGAATCAAGATCGCTGGGAGAAATATCAACAACCTCAGATATGCAGACGACACCACTCTAATGGCAGAAAGTGAGGAAGACTTAAAGAACCTGCTGATGAGGGTGAAAGAGGAAAGTGCCAAAATTGGCTTGAAGCTCAACATTAAAAAAACTAAGATCATGGCCACCACTCCCATCACTTCCTGGCAAATAGAAGGGGAAGAAATGGAAGCAGTGACAGACTTTATCTTCCTGGGCTCCAAGATCACCGCAGATGGTGACTGCAGCCATGAAATTAAAAGACGTTTACTTCTTGGGAAGAAAGCTATGGTGAACCTAGATAGCTTAATCAAAAGCCGAGACATCACCCTGCCAACAAAGGTTCGCATAGTCAAAGCTATGGTTTTCCCAGTAGCTATGTATGGCTGTGAGAGCTGGACCATAAGAAAGGCAGAGCGCCGAAGAATAGATGCTTTCGAATTATGGTGCTGGAGAAGACTCTTGAGAGTCCCCTGGACTGCAAAGAGGTCCAATCGGTCCATCCTACAGGAAGTCAAGCCTGATTGCTCCCTGGAAGGACAAATGCTGAAGCTGAAGCTCCAATACTTTGGCCACCTGATGAGAAGAGAGGACTCTTTAGAAAAGACCCTCATGCTGGGAAAGATTGAAGGCAAAAGGAGAAGGGGGCGGCAGAGGATGAGATGGTTAGATAGTGTCACCGAAGCGATGAACATGAAATTGGGTGAACTCCGGAAGCTAGTGGAGGACAGGGAGGCCTGGCGTGCCGTGGTCCATGGGGTCGCGAAGAGTCGGACACGACTTAGCGACTGAACAACAACAACAACCTTGGAGTGCTGGATGCAGGGGAGTGACAACAAGATGATGATGATGATGATGATGATGATGATGATGATATAATAATGATAATAATAATAATAATACTTAGTATTTATATACCGCCTTTCTAGGTCATTAGATTGCTCTTTTTACTTTATTATTCAAGGCGGTTTACATAGGCAGGCGTTTCTAAACCCAAAGGGTTTTTACAATCACAAAAAGTTCTAATCTCACAAGAACTGCTACATTTCAGATGACATTTTAAAGTCCAGCCTCTCTTTCTTAGCCGCACAATTGCTCTCCTGCCGGCTGATAAACAGTTTCTTGCTCTCACCAAGAATCAGCTGGTACGACACAATTCCCCTCTCACAGGCAGTCAGACACAGCTCAAATCTTATCAGCCGCATTCTCGAGGTCTGCCGCTCATGGAAACTTCTGGTAGTTTAGAACAGGTGACCTTCAGATCTTATCTTTGGGCAGGACTGCGGCTTTTACCCTCTCGCCTAAACGTCCTGCCGTTTAGATGCACGTGTTTTGTGTATTCCCTGAGACATCTGTCATAGATGGGAAAGAGTTAAGTAAAATGTTTGAGTGATTTGGGAGTTGGGTCTTTAAGGAGGGAGTCCTTGAAGAGAATGACAGTAGATGACTGTCACCTGGGAGAATGATAGTCAGCATTTGCTGTGTAGAAGAAAGAGATGATTGGATGTTGAAAAGGGGTAGAGACTAAGATGGGTAAAGGTAAAGATTTCCCCACGACCGAATGGTCTAGTCGTGACTGACTGTAGGGGGCGGTGCTCATCTCCGTTTCAAAGCCTGTAGAGCCGGTGTTTTGTCAAGCTTCTGTGGTCATGTGGCCGGCATGACTCGACGCCGTAGCGCACGGAACGCCGTTTCCTTCCCACCGAAGTGCTCCCTATTTATCTACTTGCATTTTTAGGTGCTTTCGAACTGCTAGGTTGGCAGGAGCTGGGACAAGCAACGGGAGCTCGCTCCGTCAGGCAGTCTTGAACTCCCAACCTTCCGGTCGGAAAGCCCAGCAGCAGCGGTTTAACCCACTGCGCCACCACGTCCCTTAAGATGGGTAGAGACCCATAAGAATGGGCTGGGAGCGCAGCCAGGCAGCTTACCATGGTGTGCTCTAGTTGGAAGTACTGCAGCTTGGAGCAGCACAAACAGGACAAGATTAACTACTGACCTATGCTACTGATGTAAAGAGTGGAGATAGGTCATTTATTTTGTTACATATGCATGCTGTCTCCTCAAGAGTATATAATTTTATTCTCACCACTATGTTGGTGGTGAGAGAATGCTGATTTCTTCTTTGTAGTGTCTATATGGCTCTTTAATAAATTTTCCCTTTTCTTAATCTTATAATGTCTGGTGTGTCAGGGGAGTGGTAAACATCTTGCTCAAAAGGAACCCACAAGAACACATTTTGAGAGCATCTGGTGGGCCGCTGTGAGATGCAGGAAGCTGGAGTAGATGGGCCTTTGGCCTGATCCAGTGGGGCTGTTCCTACGAGTACATTAGAAGATTTCGCCGAGAGGGTAAATGCCTCCGTTTGCCCGAAGATAACAGCTGAAGATCGGAAGGTCGTGAGCTCAAGACTACCGGAAGTCTCTGTGAGCGGCAGACCTTGCAAACTGCGGCTGATTAAAAGCTGAGTTCCAGCTGCCTCATGGGAGGAGGAGTGTGCTGAAGTCAGCTGTGTCTCTGGTGGGAGCAGGGAAGCCTCTTATCAGCCAGCAGAAGACAGGCGGGTGGCTAAGAAAGAAGGCTAAATCCAGAATGAAAGATCTGTATGAGTGTTGTTCTTGAAAGACAGAACATTTCTGTAAATTGTAAAAACCTTCGGGTTTGTGAATAAAAGTCTGCCTATGTAAACCGCTTTGAGTTACAGTCATTAAAGAAATCTAGTGATCTTAAGAAAGGTGGTATATAAATACATGTATTGCTATTGTTATTACATGTGTGAAAAGGAGCATCTGGTTCTGGTGGCTGTCAAAGAGAAATGCTGTGGAGAATCTTGACTGGCCACCATTGCGTTTCCCTCAGAATTTACCTCAGAATGCCAGGTGCAAGGGAGTGGCCACAGAATGCAGGCATTTTGTTGTCTTGTATGCTCCCTGAGGCATCTGGTGGGCCGCTGCAAGAAGCAGGAAGCTGGACTAGATGGGCCTTTGGCCTGATCCAGTGGGGTTCTTCTTATGAGTCTGGGGGAGCCCCACCCCAGTGCACAGCCGCCACCTCCAAGGACCCTGGACGGATACTCTGCTCACAAACCATTTCCCCACAATGCACCCCATCCCCTTTTATTCACATCCCGAAAGTAAGGTGGGAGAGTCTTGGGATTTAGGCCAGTGGTTTTCAAAGAATGTCGTTCTGAAGAAAGAATGGAGCCCCTGGCTGAGTGATGGCAGCTGCAAAGGGTCAGCAGGAGGATTTCTGAGGTCAGAGTTTCACAGGACGTTTTTTTTACTCCTTTAATTTTTAAGCCAAGAATATATAAATGTGTTCATTCTCGCTTTCCCAAATTAAAAAGAAAAAAAAGCTGACACAGCAATCAAAATTGTGAAAATCTTGGCAAGTACAAAGAATACCATAAGAACGTAAGAAGAGCCCTGCTGGATCAGGCCAAAGGCCCATCTAGTCCAGCTTCCTGTATCCCACAGCGGCCCACCAGGTGCCTCAGGGAGCACATGAGACAACAAGATGCTTGCATCCTGTGGCCACTCCCTTGCACCTGGTACTCTGAAGTAGCCTACTACTAATGTAATGAGGTTGCACAATCCATCATGGCCTGTAGCCCACGATGGACTTCTCTTCCAGAAATCCGTCCAATCCCTTCTTAAAGGCATCTAGACCAGATGCCATCACCACCTCCTGTGGCAGAGTTCCACAGATTAACTACCTGCTGGGTAAAAAAGTACTTCCTTTTATCTGTTTTCACTCTCCCAACCCTCAGTTTTAGCGGATGCCCCCTGGTTCTGGTGTTTTGAAAGAGGGGAAAGAACATCCCTCTATTGACTCTATCCCTTCCATGCATTATTTTGTATGTCTCAATCATGTCCCCTCTCAGGCGCCTTTTTTCTATACTGAAGAGCCCCAAACGCTGCAGTCTTTCTTCATAAGGGAGGTGCCCCAGCCCCGTAATCATTTTTGTCACTCTCTTCTGCACCTTTTCCAGCTCCACTATGTCCTTTTTGAGGTTCGTCAACCATCATGTTATCTACCGTTGGAAAGGTAGATGAATGCTGAATGCAGTGAAACAAACAGTGTTGGAATATCTGCACTTTACCAAGGAGATCCAATCGGTCAATCCTCCAGGAAGTCAAGCCTGATTGCTCCCTGGAAGGTGAAATCCTGAAGCTGAAGCTCAAAGACTTTGGCCACCTCATGAGAAGAGAGGACTCTTTGGAAAAGACTGGGAAAGATTGCTGGGAAAGATCGAAGGCAAAAGGAGAAGGGGGCGGCAGTGGATGAGATGGTTAGATACAGTGGTATCATTCAAATGATTTAGGAACAGAAACTCACTTTTGATTGGCACTTGTTGGGAACCCGGAACCAGCCACGGAGCCCGTTAGGATCCGGAACACCCGTTCTGGTCCATTCCTCCTGAATGACATCACTGCCTTCACCCCCCTAGGAATCCGGAGTCGCTCCCTTTAACCCTCTGAGTGCCGGCCAACCAAGAAGGAAAGCTCTTTGCAGAGGAATTGGGAGGGGGAGGAGGGAGAGTGAAGTGGGCGGAGTCAGCCCTAATTTTAACTAGTGGAACTGAGTTCCCCCGCGTTCCCCCTGCATGACATCACTGGTTAGATAGTGTCACCAAAGTGATGAATATGAAATTGGGCAAACTCCGGAAGCTAGTGGAGGACAGGGAGGCCTGGCGTGCTGTGGTCCAGGGGGCTGTGAAGAGTCGGACACGACTTAGCGACTGAACAACAAAAATGCCCCCCCCAACCCAAGAAAGTGAAAATACAACTGTGACGCCACTTCCTGTTGTGATGTCACTTCCAGGACATCATTTTGCCCTCTGCACTGGGCTACACTTTCATTAGCTATGGGAGAGGGGGGGGCAAAGGCTGATTGGGGGGCCCAGGCAGCCTGGTAGGGACACTGATCGAAAGGGACCCTGGGAGGAGAGTGCAATCCTCACCTCCTCCTTCCCCAGAGAAGATCTGAAGCCCTGCCAAGGGGTAAAATGGCACCCAGCAGTGACCAGGCTCTGCCTCCCCTTAACCCCCGGAGGGCATAAAGACGTTTAGGGCTGCTCCGACCCAAGTGCCGGAGGATGCCCAGTCCCGTCTGGTACTGTCCAAGCCTCGCTCAGTGCAGTTGGCGCTGCCCATTTGCATCAGCGACAGACCTCCGGGGCTGCCCCAGCAGTGCAGCGACACTCCTGGGACCTTCCAGGGACTCTCCCGGCTGCTGGAGGCGACCTGATGCTGACTACGTTGCGCCGGGGGGGGGGCTTGTGGATCGGCCCCCTTCGTGGGAGGCATCTCAGACAGGTGGCGGCAGACTCTGAAGTCCCTCCAGGAGGAGACCGGAGAGGAGTCGATGGTGTCATAAGAAGAGCCCTGCTGGATCAGGCCAAAGGGGGCCCATCTAGTCCAGCTTCCTGGATCTCACAGCGGCCCACCAGGTGCCCCAGTGAGCTCATGAGACCACAAGATGCTTGCATCCTGTTGCCACTCCCTTGTACCCGGTATTCTGAAGTAGCCTAATGTAAGGAGGTTGCACAATCCATCATTGCCTATAGCCCACGATGGACTTTTCCTCCAGAAATCCGTCCAATCCCCTCTTAAAGGCATCCAGGCCAGATGCCATCACAACCTTCTGTGGCAAAGAATTCCACAGATTAACTACCCGCTGGGTAAAAAACTCTCCCAACCCTCAGTTTTAGTGGGTGCCCCCTGGTTCTGGTGTTTTGAGAGACGGAAAAGAACATCCCTATATTGACTCTACCCTTCCGTGCATAATTTTGTATGTCTCAATCATGTCCCCCCTCAGGCGCCTTTTTTTCTAGGCTGAAGAGCCCCAAACGCTGCACTCTTGCTTGATATGTGCATCGGACAAACCAGCTCACTCACAGCAATAGACTAGATGGGAGCCAGAAAACAAGCCGTCAAAAGCCCCGAATGCCTCCAGGTCTGGGCTGTTTCCTGGGGGTGGTTGTGGGAGAGACGCTTGAGACCAGCATCCCCCCTCAATACCTCAATTATTATTGGTATTGTTATTAAATTATCAATCAATTATTGATCAATTATTATTAATTATTATTATTAATTCAAAACACATGAAACACAGTCAGTAGAGCAAAAAGAAAACACAAATATCATTGTCTGGTGTTCTTGGTCTGATACCCACAATATACTATATGCAGCATATATTATGATCCTAAAAGGTAACGATTTCCCCACGACCGAATGGTCTAGTCGTGACCGACTGTAGGGGGCGGTGCTCATCTCCGTTTCAAAGCCTGTAGAGCCGGCGTTTTTGTCCGATCATGTGGCCAGCATGACTCTACGCCGTAGCGCACGGAACGCCGTTACCTTCCCACTGAAGTGGTCCCTATTTATCTACTTGCATTTTAGGTGCTTTCGAACTGCTAGGTTGGCAGGAGCTGGGACAAGCAACGGGAACTCACTCCGTCACGCAGTCTCGAACTCCCAACCTTGCAGTCATAAGCCCAGCAACAGCAGATTAACTCGCTGCGCCACCACATCCCACATTATGTTCCTAGCAGTATGTCTTTTGCAGTTCCAGGGGGGTTATGGCAGGAGCTGCAGTTTTTCCATGTAGAGTGAGAAATTTGGTAGATACTTGGAGACCGGTATCAGACCAACAAGACCAGTCAATGATATTCGTGTGATCTTGATTTGCGCACTTCTTAGCTGCTGTCTTTTGATGTTCTATTTCTAAGGGCGTTTGAAAATGGCGTGTGTTTTTTGGCAGATTTCATTATTCGAAAGGCAGAAATCCCCGATCCCCTCTTAAAGGCATCTAGACCAGGTGCCATCACCACCTCCTGTGGCAAAGAGTTCCACAGATGAACTACCTGCTGGGTAAAAAAGTACTTCCTTTTATCTGTTTTAATGGATGCCCTCTGGTTCTGGTGTTTCGAGAGAGGGAAAAGAACATCCCTTTATCGACTCTATCCCTCTATCAGGCCATGACGGCTATATTCAACCTCCAGGCTTTAAATGTAGCTGATCTCTGAGTGGCAGCAGGGTACAAGTATCTTGCCGTCTGAGGCACCTGGTGGGCCACTGTGAAATACAGGAAGCTGGACTAGATGGGCCTTTGGCCTGTACTGATCCAGCAGGGCTCTTCTTAAGTTCTTAGGATAGCCAATTCTGATCCACACAGCTCTTCTTATGACTCTGCTTCACAAATGTTGGAAGGGGCGTTCATGAGCTCTTCATTGGGCCTTCCTGTCACTGGTCCCCACAACGCATTTAGCTCCACCAGGAATGAACCCTCAAGAAGGGGCAGAGAAGGAGGAATTGGCCTCCCTTGCATTTGGCATTCAGAGAGAGGCTGGCTACCTGTGAAAGCCGGGGTTTGAGCATAGAGCCGTCATGGCTTGTAGTCTGTGGTGAACCTCTCTTTCTTGAATCTGTCCCATCCCCGTCTCTAGGCCTTCAAGTGCCGCCGCCACATCCTTTGGCAAGGAGTTCCACAGGTTAGTCGCATGCTGGGACAAGGCATTCTTTTCCCTAGTCTAACGCGCCTGCCACTCAGTTTTAAAGGGTGTCCCCCAGTTCCGGTGTGACGCAAGAGGGCAAAGACCTTCCCTCCCTCCACCCGCTGCGTACGCGGCAGCCGTTCCTCAAAGGGGAGGTGCCCCTGGCCCACTTGGGCCGTTCTCTTCCGTACCTTTGCCACTAGTCTTGATGCTGCCCTACCTCCAGACTGTGATGTTGCAGCTCTAGAGCCAAAGCAAAACGGGGGGGGTTGGCTGGGGCCACCTGCAGCCCAGTCCTAAGCTGACCCGATCCTGCGGGAGCCACGGAAGCGGCGGGGGTGTCTTTGGGGGAAGTGTCTCCTCTGCTGGCTACTTTGCCGGTGGAGAATTGAGAGCCCCCTGTTGGGACCCAACCAGTGGTGTCATCCAAATGATTTAGGAACAGGTACTCACTTTTGATTGGCACTTGTTGGAGTCCGCCCACCGGAAGTGATGTCATAAGCCGGAAGTGATGTCGTGGCAGGAAGTGAGGTCATAGCCAGAAGTGAGGTCATGATGCCGCCGCCACCACGCTGCCTGCCTCCTCACAGAAAGTGCAGGCAACAGCTGCGGGCGTGCAGTACACATGTGCAGCTGCTGAGCCAACCAGCCGATAGGGCCAGCTTCGAGTGGGCGGGGCCAGCTCAACTTCTAGGAACCGGTACTCACGTAGTGGTGCGTAGTGGGTGCATGACATCACTGGACCCAACCCCTGCCCGAGGCAAGGGGTTTGACCCAGCAGTGGAAGCCCCCCCAAGGGCCCAGTTCGACGCCCTTCCTGCCTCCCCCCTCCCTCGCTAGGGCCAGCGCTCCCTCCTCCCTGGGTGCCGCCGACATGCTTTACAGCATGTTGACGACCGTCTCAGCCGGCTGGAGGCAGGCACTGCTGGGGATCCTGGCCGTGGGATTGGACAACGAGGGAGCTCAGGGGGCGTCCGAAGGGGGCAATTCCGGATTCCCAGCTCTGCCTCTGGGCCATTTTCATGAGGCGTCACCGCAAGAGGAGACCTGAAGAGCCGCACTCTGTCCAGTCAGCTCCACCCCTGCTGGGCCTGTCCTGCTTCCCTGGGTGGCAAAGGAAGAGGGCGACGGAGGGGAGAAGCAAGTGGAAGAGAGGACCAGGATTTCCAGGGCTGCAGCCCAGCCGTTTTCAACCTTCTCTTCTCGCAGCACACTGACGGCCCAATCCTCTCCTGCGCTGGGTTAGCGAGGCCGGCCGGCCGGCACCAAATCCGACGCAGTATAGGGGAGGCTGGAGCCTCCCCGTGGCAAGGGAGCGTTCGCCTCCCCTATGTGCTCCTTGGATATGCGCCCGCTGAAGAGCGGGCCCAGAGCCGAGGAGACCGCGTGGCCTGAATTGGGGCCACGCAGCCTCCCAGGCGGGCTCAGGCTGTGGCTGTGTGGCCCCCCCTCCCCCACCCATCCCGGGGCCGTCTCGGCGCTGATCCTCCCTCACCCCGACCAGCTTTGGTGGGCGCAAGGGAGGCTTCCCGTCAGCGCTCATGAGCCGACTTTACTCGCAGCGTCGGCTGGCACTCCGCCCCTGGCATCGACACTTTGGCATAGCGTCAACGCAAGCGGAGGGGTGGGATTGCGCTGCCCGAAGGTGCCAAGAGGGTCAAGATGCCCCATCAGTTTTCTGAGCACAGACAAGGCGCCCCGGGCTGCCAGTGAGGGGCGCACGTCACCGAATGGCCCAACCAAGAAACGATCCCCCCAACTCCCCAACCACACTTGGGGGCCATTCACAGCACACCAGCTGAAAACCGCCCCTCCAGCCCGTCGGCAAAGGCGTCCTTAAACATTTCTAATTGGGTGCAGACTTTGTGCTCTCCCCGAGAGGAAACGGGCAGACAGTGGGGTTCTGTGTTCTCGTTCCAAAGACACACTTCTGTAAATTATAACAGCTTTGCAAGTGTGCCGTGTACAGACCACCTAGAATCAGCAGCAGCAGCAGCAGCCCCAGTCCTGAGCTCCTGCGCACTTCCTCTGCGGCTCTGCCCCCCTTTCCCAGTCCGGGACGTGGGAGGAGCCGAGGCCGGGACACCCCCAGGCGAAGGAGGCCTGCAGCAGCCACTGCACCAGCCCAGTTCCCGCTGGCCCTGTTTGGGCTCCCCCCCCC
>JAJKFI010009992.1:0-11090 GCA_029204185.1 Lerista edwardsae
CCGTCTCTGGGTTTTTGTCTAGCCTTGCCAATCTGCTTTTTTTTTTTATTTCCTTGGGTTGATAGCATAGTTTTAGGAATGCCTGTTGTAAATGAGAACATATATTCTCCCTGTACTGTGGATCAGGCAAGGCCCATCTAGTCCAGCTTCCTGTATCTCACAGCGGCCCACCAGATGCCTCAGGGAGCACACAACAAGATGCCTACATCTTGCAGCCTCTCCCTAGCACCTGGCCTGAGGTATCCTACATCTAAAACCAGGAGGTTGCACATACCCATCACTGCCTGTAGCCTGCAATGGACTTTTCCTCCTTGAATCTGTCCAATTACCTTTTAAAGACATCTAGGTCAATCACCACCTCCTGTGGCAAGGAGTTCCACAGGTTTATTACCCGTTGAGTAAAAAAGCATTTTCTTTTATCTGTTCTAACTCTTTCAACACTCAAGTGGATGTCCCCAGGTTCTGGTGTTTTGAGAGAGCAAAAAGAACCTCCATCCATCCACTTGATCCAACCCAAGCATAATTTTGTGCGCCTCAATCATGACCCCTTGTTGCCATAGCTGTTTCTCTCTTTGCTCTCGTTTTCCCTCACTTGCCCCCGCCTGTAACCTTCTCCAATCCAGTGCTGCTAGTCCTCACAATAGATAGGGAACTGCTTCAAGCCAGCAGAGCTGCCTCCCTTATCAAAATGGTCACAGCATATTCTCAAGGCCCAATTGACACAAAGCTTCTCATGTCCCAGCCCCTGTGTAGTAATTTTCCACCAAGCAGCAGCTTGGGGAGGGAGAGGGATATAAAAATGATTTGGAATTGTATGCTTTTGCTCTTCTTCCCTGCCTGCCGAGTGGGGCAGGGAGATTGGCCCGCCTGCGCAGGTGTAATAAAGATGATCCTCATACTCTCTCCTTTGGTTGTTTGCCTTTTAAAATGCTTTCCCAGTGATGAAAACCATTTTGGGCCGATTTTCGGCAACACTCTGTCAGGAGCCTCTTTTCCAGACTGAAGAGCCCCAACACTGCAGCCTGTCGTTCAGGTATAAGTCCTTGTGTGATGAATGGGAACTGTAACCCCTGGCAACCACCTTCCCTGCCTGGCAGCCATCTTGTGTCTCCCACCCCCTGGGAACGGTTTGCTTTCCGACTGGACTGTTCCCCTGAGAAGTAGAAAAGATGGACTCAAAACAAATGATCTCAGCTGCAGCTGCTTGTACCACTCAGTGTGTAAAATACTGGGTTCTTTGCAGACTCAACTCAGACAAGGCAGGTGTAGCTTGAACATTTTATTGTAACAACAGAACAAAACTACTAAACACAGGCAACAGGCCTAACTAACTGCAGGAATCATGTAGTTCTGGTCTCCTGATTGGAGGGGTGATTAACTCCACCCTGCCAGCCCTCTTGCTAAGCTTAACCCCTGACTATCCTCCTGCATACATAACACAGTGCTGTCAGGGTGGGAAGAGTTGAAGGCATAAGCCTAATCATTGGCTAGCACTGTACAGCCAATGGGGAAGAGTGGAAAAGGACAATCAGCCAATTCCAGCCCTAACAGAGTGATTTGCCCCCAATAAGAGGAGTGGCTTTCGTTGTCTTTTTTTAAACAGGAAAATGGGAGCAGGGTAGATATTGATGGTGTGCCACTTGTTTTCTTTGTGTTGCAAAGGGTTTCTGAAATATAGGAAGGGACAGAACCAAGAAGGCCCCATCTCTAGAAGAAATCCATCAGCTGCTACCAAACTCCAGAAATAAAAGGCTCCAGGAGCTCCCTATGGAGACAAGACTGTCCTTACAAAGGTTTATAGAGTTCTCATTGTTCCTAAAGCTATAGATAACTCATAACTATGAGACCCTTTATAGTCAATTGGAAAGTGTTAAAACAAGATTCAAATTTGTGGAAAGCTAGGAGCAGCCATCTTGGAAGCTGCGCATCTTATTCTTGCTATACTCCTTTTGTAAGTGTTAAGAATTTTCAAGTGAGGGGTTTTTAATTTCGTTTTAAAGGTCAGTGTTTCTACAAAATACTTTGACCTCATCTTGCTTTCTGTCTGAGATGTTTCATGGTTTTGCAATTGCTTCAGTCCAAGAATGCCAGTTTGCATGCCAGGAACATCATTTTACTACAGCACTTCCTGCTTGATGGTGTCACTTCCGACCATAACGTTCTTTCCAGTGGGTCCTGACATGAGTGCCATTCTAAAAAGTGGGTCCCAGTGCAAAAGGTTTGAGAACCACCGTGGTAGTGAATTCCAAAAATCTCCAGATTGGTCTTGTGCATCAGCCAAACACCTACTAAGTGGTGAAATTCAGCCAGTTCTCACCAGTTCTGCAGAACCGGTTGCTAATTTTAGGTTGGGAGAGGGAAGAAAGGCAGCGGATGGCCCTGAAGGACATAGAACCGGTAGTTAATTTATTTGAATCCCACCACTGTAACTACTAACAAGCCAGATCTGAAGTAAGGAAGCAGGGGAGGGCACAGACTTTCATCCATTGCATAAGGTAGTTGTATTTTCATTTTTGGGCCATAACTTTTGATAGAATGTGTCACTGAATTCCTCATGAAATTACACATTGAATGATATATAACATATTATTCTTAGAAACTGATTTTAACAAACCACAATTTTTACATAACAATTGTATTTTTGGTTTCAAAATTTTCTGCTATAACATTTGGTGGACTAAAGATATAACACCCCAGTTTGTTTCATTGAATTCCTTGTGAAATTCCTCATTGAATGCCATATAAAACTTGATGGTAGCATTGCTTAGAACTGCAAATTTTCACAATTTTGATCCCTAGTAGTGTTATCCCCTCTGAGGGTGGCACCCGGGATACCCCACCCCCTGGCTAGCTATGCCACTGATCCAGCTAAATGCCTTTAAAAGGGGATTGGATAGATTTCTACGAAGAAAAGTCCATCACAGGTTAAAATCTGTGATGTGTATGTGCAACCTCTTGGTAGGCTACTTCAGAATGGCAGACGCAAAGGAGTAGCAACAGGATGCAGGCACCTTGTTGTCTTGTGTGCTCCCTGAGGCATCTGGTGGGCCACTGTGAGGTACAGGAAACTGGACAAATAGGCCTTTGGCCTGATCCAGCAAGGCTCTTCTTATGTTAATAGGGCCAGGGTGGGTGGCAGGATCAGCAGACGCTTCTCCTCCTCCTGGCCTAGGCAGGCAGGCCAATCAGCATGTGTTGAAGAAGGACATCAGTGTGATATGGAAGTTCCATGCTACACAGCTTCCAAAAACAGAAAGACGGAGACTGGATACCTGCTCCCCTGCATACCTACCAGGTGGTCCCACCCAAGTGTCTGCTACTGGCAATCATGGCAGCAGCCACAAGCCAGCGACCATGGGTTGCATTGAAAGAAAAGTTAGTGAAATTAACAGGACTCAGTTATGACTGTCTCTTTTATTTCAGTGGTGCTGAGCTGTGACTGACTTTCTTTGGTGACATGCTACGTATTTTAAAAACAGAGCCGGAGACAAGCCGGAGCCCATTCAAAGTCAACTGACTCAAATGTCGTCAGTCACTAGTCATCTTCTGCTTTCTATAGAGCTACTGTCCACACATCATAGTTCCAAGAAATCTGGATCTGGGTTGGGCTGCGGTCTACTTCTAGAAGGGTAGGAGAAGATGTCAGAGCTTGGTATTGGTCCTGGAAAAGGCTCATAGCCGTGATTCCCTCACCCGGCTTGAAGTTAATCTCCTCCTTCCTTTTCACAGATGCATTGGCCACGCTCACAGCCCAACCACTTCCTTTCCCGACGTCCACTGTCCAACAATGCTTCCTGGAGGCAGATCCCTCACTGCCGAAAACACAGCAAGCGTTTTTAAATCTCTTTGGGCCATAGGGGAATTTTCGACTGACGTCTCTCCAGGTGACATTTTTCCAATCTGGAGACATCACAGATTGGGGATTGGCTATTTCTGGATCCAGCAGTGCACCTTCCTAGAGGGGAAAAAAGTAAGTAAGATATAGGTAGGTTTCAGTTTAAGCAGCCTGTCAGGTTCACTGTTCTGCCAGCACTCTGCTGCAGGTACAAAAGGTAGGCTTTACCTGTATAGCACCAGGCTTCTGGCCTGTCTGGCTGTATAGTGCCACCCAAGGTGTCTTGCTGAACCCCATTAGATTCCTATTGAGTTTAGTTCACACCTAATCATTGGCCCAATTCAGTGTACCTGAATGGGTAGCAGGAAACCTAGGGGGTCCACTGCATTGTGGTTAGCCCAATGATCTTCAACCTGTAAGGTCACAAAACCTCATTGTGGTTTTGTGTGCGTGTGTGTGTGTGTGTGTGTGTGATTTTTTGGGGGGGTCGTCGTGGCAATCTTTCAAAGCCCTGTGCAAGAGAGGGCTTAGATCCAATCCAATAATGATCTCCGATGCTTCCTCCTCATTAGGTAACCCAGCATTGGACAGACAGCTAGTGGCAAGATTCTGAGCTTGGAGGAAGAAGGTATGCAATGGATCTTTGAAATCTATCCTGATGACACAGTGAGTGTGTGTGACTGTGTGTTTTTAAAATGACCCAAGAGTACAGAGGAAAGTCAGGTGTACAGAGGCATGCACAATTTCTTGCCCAGTGACACAGTTCAGATCACATAGATGGAAATATGAGGTATAAGAACATAAGAAGAGCCCCGCTGGATCAGGCCAAGGCCCATCTAGTCCAGCTTCCTGTATCTCACAGTGGCCCACCAGGTGCCCCAGGGAGCACACAGGACAATACGATGCCTGCATTCTGTTGCCACTCCCTTGTATCTGACATTCTGAGGTAGCCTACTTCTAACGTAAGGAGGCTGCACCACCCATCATGACCTATAGCCCAAGACAAACTTTTCCTCCAGAAATCTGTCCAATCCCTTTTTAAATGCACCTAGTCCAGATGCCATCACCACCTCCTGTGGCAAGGAGTTCCACAGATTAATTACCCGCTGGGTAAAAAAAAGTATTTCCATTTATCCATTCTAACTCTCCCAACACTCAATGTTAGTGGATGTCATTATTACCCATTTAGTGGGTATAAATGCTTATGATGTTAGAGCGCTTTCAGGACAGTGGACAGAATTTTGATTTCAACACATACAGTATATCCCAAAAAAAGTTTCAAAATTTGGGTCAAGAAGTATATGGATTTTGCCTGGTTTTCCATTCCAGAGAATAGAGATTAGAAAAAGGATAGATGGATTTTCAAAAAAGCAAAAGGCAGAGATGGGTATTTTTATGAAGATGGGATTAGATCAGGTATTTTCAACACTAGTGTGCTGCAAATGGTCCACAGGTGTTCTGTGGGAGTTTGGGGGAGGGTCATTTGGGGCCATTGGGGCCCCAATGTGAGCCCCCGACAAGCAGCCTGGTGTGCCTTGTCAATTGTCAAAAACTTTTTTTTTGCCAAGATAGTTTTATTTTTCTACTATACAGTAATGGGAAAGGGGAAACATTTGTACAAAAACGGAGGGGGGAATAACACAAGGTATACACAAAAGGTTATGGAGAGATTACATCACTAAAGTAAAATCTATTTTAACTGCAGTACATTTCTTCAAAAATTATTAGTAATAAGTTATTACCAAGCCAAGCCTCATATAATATTCTAAGCAAGTATATCCATCAAAATTCATTTATTAATCTATATTAGTAGTCTTAATATTTCATTGTCTGTCAATGTAGTCCAGTCTTTATTTGGAGCCAAAGATTTTCAGTAGAAAATATTATCATTGACGTCAAATCTTATCTTACGCTGTTCCTGATCCTCATTGGCCCCTTTCCTCTCCCTTATTTTGACTACATCTTATCATAGTACCTTCTCTCTCAATAAAAAAATAAATAAAGAAAGAAAAATAGGAAAAGACTACTTTTACTATTAAAATAATAAGAAATATAAAATACAGCCAAGGAGTAACTACTGCCTGTCTTTTGCTTTCAAATCTAATATAATTCTATCAGTGTAACATCCCTGTATAATTCTAAACTTCAACATTAAGTAAAAATAAAGAGTCTTCTCCTTAGATTATAATATTTTATAAACTCAATTTTATCTGAACATCCAGATAGGCTTAAACTGAAAGGTACTCTTAGAGTATCACTTGGTCAATTGTCAAAAACTGATGGGGTTCCTTGACAATTTTAGTGCCTTGTCAGTGTCCCATAAGGTGAAGAAAAAGGTTGAAAATCTCTGGATTAGATGCTTAGGAGATCTGATGAAATGATATGCTGCTCCATGCTCGCGTTTATTTAAATGCAATTGGTACAAGTAAGAACGGTGACTTGCCTGCCTGGTGCGAAGGTTGCGGACATCACGTCTCGTCTAGATAGGCTGGTAGGGAGTGCTGGGGAGGAGGTAGCGGTCCTGGTGCATGTTGGCACCAACGATGTGGGGAAATGTAGCCGGGAGGTCCTGGAAGCCAAATTTAGGTTGCTAGGCAGGACGCTGAAGGCCAGGACCCCCAAGGTGGCGTTCTCAGAAGTGCTACCAGTTCCACGTGCAGGGCCAGCTAGGCAGGCGGAGCTCAGGAGTCTCAATGCGTGGATGAGACGGTGGTGTCGGGAGGAAGGGTTTAGATTCGTTAGGCACTGGGGAACATTCTGGGACAAGCCAGGCCTGTACAAGAGGGACGGGCTTCACTTGAACCAAAATGGAACCAGGCTGCTGGCGCTTAATATTAAAAAGGTGGCAGAGCAGCTTTTAAACTGATCCCTGGGGGAAAGCCGACAGGAGCCGAGTGGCGTCCGGTTCGGAACTCCTCATCCCTACGGGAAGAGGAGGGTGGAGGAGTACCAAAGAGCAATGGAGGAGTAGGAATTAGAACGTCAAACCTGAGTGTAAGTGATAGTTTGTCCAGTACAAAGAGAGGAGGGGGAAAGGGATCAAAAAACAGTCCCTCGTTAGAGAACCCCATATATAGGTGTTATTATGCGAATGCCCGAAGTGTCCGAGCAAAGATGGGGGAACTGGAATGTTTGGTGGCTAGGCAAAACGTTGATATAGTAGGTATAACGGAAACCTGGTGGAATGCAGAGAATCAGTGGGATACTGCAATTCCAGGCTATAAACTCTATAGGAGGGACAGGGAAGGGCGTGTTGGCGGAGGGGTGGCCATCTATATCAAAGAAGGGATAGAATCCAGCAGAGTAGAAACTGAAGGTGGGCCGGACTCCTCCGTGGAGTCACTGTGGGTTAAACTACCAGGCCGTAAGAGCAATGTAATAGTGGGGGTGTGCTATCGTCCTCCCGACCAAAAACTTGAAGGTGACCTTGAAATGAGGGAACAAATCAGGGCAGTGACCAAGAGAGACAGGATTGTAATCATGGGGGACTTCAATTATCCTCATATTGACTGGGTCAACTGCTGCTCTGGTCAAGAAAGAGAGACCGGATTCCTTGATGTGTTGAATGACTGTGCCTTAGAGCAGCTAGTCATGGAGCCGACCAGAGGACAGGCGACTCTGGATTTAATATTGTGTGGCACTCGGGACTTAGTGAGGGATGTATGTGTTACTGAGCCATTGGGGAACAGTGACCATGCTGCGATTGGTTTTGCCATGCATGTCCAGGAAAGAGTGCAGAGCAAATCTGACACAAGAACCCTGGACTTTCGAAGGGCAGATTTCCCTCAGATGAGGAGGCTAGTTAGGAAGAAATTGAAAGGGAAGGTAAAAAGAGTCCAATCCCTCCAGGCTGCGTGGAGGCTGTTTAAAGTGACAGTAGTAGACGCCCAGCGGGAGTGTATAGCGCAAAGAAAGAAGGGTTCAACAAGGTCCAGGAGGGTACCTGCATGGCTGACAAACGAAGTTAGAGAAGCTGTAAAGAGCAAGGAAGCTTCTTTCCGTCAATGGAAGTCTTGCCCCAGTGAGGAGAATAAAAAGGAACATAAACTCTGGCAAAAGACAAGTAAGAAGGTGATACGGGAGGCCAAGAAAGCGTTTGAGGAACGCATGGCTAGCAACATAAAGGGGAATAATAAAAGCTTCTTCAAATATGTTAGAAGCAGGAAACCTGCCAGAGAGGCAGTTGGCCCGCTGGATGGTGAGGGAGGGAAAGAGGAGATAAAAGGGGACTTGGAGATTGCAGAGAAATTAAATGAATTCTTTGCGTCCGTCTTCACAGCAGAAGAACTTGGGCAGATACCACAGCCCGAACAGCCCTTCCTAACTAAGGAATTAAAGCAGATAATGGTGAATAAGGAAGATGTTTTAGATCAAATTGATAAACTACATATAAATAAGTCACCAGGCCCAGATGGTATACATCCAAGAGTTATTAAGGAACTAAAGAACGAAGTTGCTGACCTCTTAACTAGAGTATGCAACTTGTCCCTTCAAACGGCCACGGTGCCAGAGGATTGGAGGATAGCCAATGTCACGCCAATCTTTAAAAAAGGGAGAAGGGGGGACCCTGGAAACTACAGGCCGGTCAGCCTAACGTCTGTTCCGGGTAAGATGGTGGAAAGCCTTATCAAAGATAAAATCCTAGAACACATAGAGGAACAAGTACTGCTAAAAGAAAGTCAGCATGGCTTCTGTAAGGGTAAGTCTTGCCTCACAAACCTTTTGGAATTCTTTGAAAAGGTCAACAGGCACGTGGATGTGGGTGAACCTGTGGATATCATATACCTGGATTTTCAGAAGGCGTTTGACACGGTCCCCCACCAAAGGCTGCTGAAGAAACTTCACAGTCAGGGAATAAGAGGGCAGGTCCTCTTATGGATCCAGAATTGGTTGAGGGCCAGGAAACAGAGAGTGGGGGTAAATGGGCAATTTTCAGAATGGAGAGAGGTGAAAAGTGGAGTGCCCCAGGGATCTGTCTTGGGGCCCGTGCTTTTCAACTTATTCATAAATGACTTAGAGACAGGGATAAGCAGCGAGGTGGCCAAGTTTGCAGATGACACAAAACTTTTCCGGGTGGTGAAAACCAGAGAGGATTGTGAAGAGCTCCAGAAGGATCTCTCCAAGTTGGGGGAATGGGCAGCCAAATGACAGATGCGTTTCAACGTAAACAAATGTAAAGTGATGCACATTGGGGCCAAAAACCAAAACTTCACCTATAGGCTAATGGGTTCTGAGCTGTCTGTGACAGCTCAGGAGAGAGATCTTGGGGTGCTGGTGGACAATTCCATGAAGGTATCGACCCAGTGTGCGGCAGCAATTAAGAAAGCCAATTCCATGCTTGGGGTAATTAAAAAAGGGGTTGAGAATAAAACAGCCAATATTATCATGCCATTGTACAAAGCAATGGTAAGGCCGCACCTGGAATATTGTGTCCAGTTCTGGTCGCCGCATCTCAAAAAGGACATAGTGGAGTTGGAAAAGGTGCAGAAGAGAGCGACAAAAATGATTACGGGGCTGGGGCACCTCCCTTATGAAGAAAGACTGCAGCGTTTGGGGCTCTTCAGTCTAGAAAAAAGGTGCCTGAGGGGGGACATGATTGAGACATACAAAATTATGCATGGAAGGGATAGAGTTGATAGAGGGATGTTCTTTTCCCTCTCTCACAACACCAGAACCAGGGGGCATCCGCTAAAACTGAGGGTTGGGAGAGTTAAAACAGATAAAAGGAAGTACTTTTTTACCCAGCGGGTAGTTAATCTGTGGAACTCCTTGCCACAGGAGGTGGTGATGGCATCTGGTCTTGATGTCTTTAAGAGAGGAATAGACCGATTTCTGGAGGAAAGATCCATTGTGGGCTATAGGCAATGATGGATTGTGCAACCTCCTTACAAAGGTGGTGGGCTACAGGTACCGGGTGTAAGGGAGTGGCAACAGGATGCAAGCATCTTGTTGTCTCCTGCCTCCCTGGGGCACCTGGGGTGGGCCGCTGTGAGATTCAGGAAGCTGGACTAGATGGGCCCTTGGCCTGATCCAGCATGGCTCTTCTTATGTTCTTATGTTCTGAAGAATGTTTAAGGTTTTAATATTATGTGTTGGGTATGGGGTATGTGTGTGGTATGTCTCTCTGGGCACAATCCTAACCAACTTTCCAGCACTGACCTAGCTGCGCCAATGGGGCATGTGCTGCAGCCTGCAGTTGGGAGGGGCAGTCACAGAGGCCTCCTCAAGGTAAGGGGATGTTTGCTCCCTTGCATTGCCCTGACCCTGGTGCTGGAAAGTTGGTTAGGATTGCACCCTCTGTAGTGTTATGTGTCATTTTTGGTGTGTGTGTTATGTGCATTATTTGTTTAAAATAAACAATAGATATTTAATATTAAACAGTATTTGCTTAAGATTTGAAAAAAATGAGAAATTTCAATTCTGCTTGCTGCAATTAAAATAATTCAAGTGGTATAATTACAAAAACAGAATTACAAAATAGAAAGTGGGTCAGAGTGCAGGGAGTATTGATGGCTTAAGAGGCTTATTCCTGGTGAGATTGTTTGGAAATATGGATAAACCCCAAGGAATTGATCCATAGAAACAAATAGCCAGTTGAGGCTGTACCGAAATTTATTATTGCACAAATTTCAGAGAGGTCCTCTTCATCGGTGACTTCTGTAGCCATGCATTGATGAATTGAATGCATTGATGCATTGATGAAGACTACTGCCTACAGAAATTCACACCTCAACACTCTCTGTGAAGACCAAAAGAGTCTCAAGCCCTTCACTGTGATTGAGAGCACAATCCTAACCTGGAGTTAGGCCGGCACAGTAAGGCCAGCAAGTTTGGCTGGCAGAAGGGCCACCATAAAACATGTTTGGACTACTCTCGGAGTCAGGGAGGATGGCGCACATTTGTGTGCTGGCTTCTCTGACTCCGAGAGTGGTCCAAACATACTTTACAGTGTATCTTGTGCTGCCCAAACTTTGCTGGCCTAACTGTGCCAGCCTAACTCCAGGTTAGGATTGCGCTATAAAAAAATCTGTCACATCCAAGAGTCACATGCTCCCGTCTCCTTCTCACCTGATAGTTAACTATGCTTCACATTCGAGCCAATGTTAATGCTGCAGTTGTTCATTTTTAAAGTATTTGCAAACATGTTCAAAAGATGTGCAAACTTGTCATTTGACAAACTCTCTTTAGCATTAACCTTGGCCCAGACATAACACTACCCATGGTTGTCTCCGAAAGGGGGAATATGTGTACATGA
>JAJKFI010009993.1:0-12281 GCA_029204185.1 Lerista edwardsae
TCATTTTTATTTCATACATTAGAGCTGCAAAACAAAGCATAAGCACAGGTTATAATACAAGTATTCAGTCATGCATCAAGATTAACACAGATAAAATCAAATCACAATCTCTTTCAGTACATTTGAAACACTCTTCCTCAGGAAATGCTTTCTACATTAATTGGAGATGTGCATCTGTCAGAGCATCCCTGCCTGATGCACAGCATTCTGGGGCATGTCCAAGGGCTCACTTTCAGCTTGCGGGGCAATTGGGCTCAACTGGGCTTGTTGGGATGAGGTAGCATTCCATTCAAGTGGGGGGCATGCTTTGAAATGTGTCGCGCACTCCCTGAAGTTGCACAACTCTGGGAAAGACTTGCAACAGCAGACTAGCTAAGGTTAAAAAGGAAACCTCTCTCAGCAAGAATGGTGCAAGACTATGCTCTATATTGCAGGAACAAAATAGCTGTGTAAAGAAAACAGCCCTAGCACTTTTATCTTTTCACATCTTGTCATGCAAACAAGACAACTAATCTACCAGTAAGGCTCCATCTTGTACTTTTTTAAAATAATAAACAGCTATTAATAAGAGATCTCTGCTTAAAACCAGAATTTCACACTTACCTGTCCCTGCATCATAGTCATCTCCAGGAGCTGTCCATGACAAAAGGAATCCATCAGCATCAATTAGAACTGCCTCAAGGTTAGAGATTTCACAGGGTGGAAACACATCTGGAGGAATTCCTGGTGGAACATTTGCCTCTACAAAAGAACCTCCTGAGACAACTCTGCTGAAATGGCCCAGATTTGCTCGCAGTTCATCCTCGCTTAGTTCAGGTCTCGGTGGGTTCATATGCACTACCCCTATGCAAAAAGTCAAAACTGTTGTTCACGGTAGGCAGCCATAAAGCTCAACACCCCTTCCTTATTTTGATAACCTCTTAAATTCTTTTCCTGAACAATTTTTATGAGGATGGTCATCACTGTTTATCCTTTATCTGGCCCTTGTGATGATTGGGCTTTCCCAGAGAGATAATTGGTATAGGCTCTTCCGCCCTTTCAGCAGCATTGCATCTGCTGACACACTAGTAGGGAGAGACTGAAGGAGGCCTCAGAAAGCAAGGAATGCTGCAGGGCAAGGGGCAGTCCACGAGAAGGCAACACTGCTGAGGCGCCACGTCATTCCACAGACCACCTTTCAGCTGCTGAATTGCAAAGGGACACTGCGGCTGAAAGAGGCTAAAGCCTTGGCCTTAAGAAACCTAGGTTCAGTTACATTCTGCCCCATCTGATGGGTTGTTCTGATTTAATGTGGGCATCCTTGCTTGCCCTTTGACATGCCCAGGTAGGTTGGGAAGCCCAGTTGGCTGGCACATACCAACCCCAGTGGGTGGGCTGCCTGGGATCTCTTGTTCCAAGGAAAACCAGATGATGAAGACAAACAATCCACAAAGCACTACCTGCTTGCTTGGCCATGTGGTCTTTCCACAACGGTGATGACTTCAAACTGTATCCGTGTATCCTCTTGCCTGTTGAACCACACACTGCGGCTTTCCTTAAGCGAAACATATGGGGGAAGGAAAGGAGGGAGCCAGGGAGCTCAATCACCACACCACGGTTTCTCTTTTGAATTTCTTTCAGAATGATTCTGGGTTGCTTCTCCTGATCAGGTGTTGGCACTCTCCCATTTCCTTGCTTGTGTATATGTCTTATTAGACACATCTGTATCTTTTTAATGTTTATTGTACAACTTTTATAAAATCTGTACCAGTAAGCTCTCAATAAACAACAGGGATGATGGCTCTTCTTGGCTTTCCACTCCCAATCACTTAAATGCACTAATACCACTGCCCTGCACTACAGCACATTCTCAGTATGGTGGATCTAAGAACCCCTCCACTCAAGCACCAAGTCCTGTGGGCCACATTGCCCTGGTGTTCTCACAAGGGTCTCCAGTTATGTGTGTGAACATGCATATCCATGATGTGGGCAAGGACAAGAATGTGGATCTTTCCCGCAACAGTGACACAACACATAATTCTGTTTTATATCTGTGGTCTAACCATCCCAAACCAGTGGCTTATTTGACTGGACAGATCATAGAAGCACCGCGACGTAGACAAAAAAAGCCGGCCCTAGATAAATATTTTGAAAGCTGAGGAAGTTGCTTCATTGCCTTTAAACATCAATTCACACAAGAGCTCAGACAGAATAGAGATGATTACAGTAGTATAGGAGAGAGAGAAAGAAAGAATGACTGTGTATGAGAGATCTGTACTCAGCCTCTTGGACAGCTCAAGATCTACAGGAAGTCGATAAGGGGAGGGAACTGGCAGGGAAGCTGCTGTCTCCACCGAGGGACTCATTTCACATTTTGAGAACTCTTCGTGCCCCTATTCATCTGCAACTTGTCAATCAAGCAATGTTGTTTCATGACATATCCTTTCTTACCATCTTCGTCAATGTAACCTGGTACATATAAAGCCTGGCTCTGTCTGCAGACACAACTGACAGTCTTCTCTTGCCCTTGCACACGCACTTTCAAGTTGTACCTACCATTTACTTTGAAGGATATGAAGGATCTGGAGTAGATTCCATCTTGCTTGAGAATATCAGCACCTTGGCACACAAAAGTTTACGATTAATATCTAACATTACAATTCTATGCACCCTGACCTGGGAGTAAGTCCCTCTGACCTCAGTGGGGTTTTCCTCTGGGTAGAAATGTCTAGGATTATACTGCTACAATTTGTATCTCCCCACCCCCAAGGGAATATTTAGGAAATGTTCATGTCACAATGCTCTCCCTCTCCCTCTTTTTTACACAAAAACTAATGTATGCCTAAAACCTGTTGCAAAAGAATGTGGCATTTGGCAGTCTTAGCAATATCTTTCCAATAATTACCCATCAAAGAGGGTCGTGAGCTGATTTTCAGGGGGTTGTGAAGAGCTTCGCACAGCTACCTTAAAAATCTGGGCACCATCGTCTTGGAAGCTTCATTTTGGCTAGGGAAGAGACTCCACCATCAAACTGCCACTTCCTCAATGCTTGTGGCTGCGCGGGAAATTAGCCTTGCTATGGGCTCATCTTGGTGAGTGCATATGTTTGTGATGTAGTCTCTCCCCGGTCTGTTTCCAAGTGGGCATGTCACGTCTTTCATGTGCATGTCTAGGTGAGTCTTAGCTCACGGGGAAGAGGAATGTAAATACTCTGAAGATTATCTAAAATTTGGCTTTACCACCTTGATCAGCAATGGCATAGAGAAGCCACAATACATACTATGCAATGTTGTTCTCAGTGCTGAATCAATCACTGAACTCAAAACTCAAATGCCATTTAGATACAAACCATTCAGAACATTCTAAAAAGAATGTGGAGTTCTTTTGACTTTCACAAGTGAGATTTACTAAAAACAATGACTTCCTGCTTAATGACATCACTTCTGGCCCTAGGTCGGGGGGGGGGTGACCCCGAAAGGTTATCATACCTAAAAAGGCAGTCCCTGTGCAAAAAACGTTGGGAACCACAGCCCTAGAGGGACACTGCCAATCAAATGGGACAATGCTGGCTGAGCTAGATTGGCAAAGGAAAGTCAAGACCAGTGACATGGAAGCATTATGTGCTCACAATGTTTGAACTCTATCTACTAAGATGAATTTTGCACAATAATAATAGATGCTACAAAATGAGTTACCTGAACCATCATCCAGAAGTGTAATCTGTTTAGCAGTTCCAGATTCTGATTCTAATATGGCAATGACGCACCAATAAGAACATAAGAACATAAGAAGAGCCCTGCTGGATCAGGCCAAAGGCCCATCTAGTCCAGCTTCCTGTATCTCACAGCGGCCCACCAGGTGCCCCAGGAAGGCATGAGACTACAAGATGCTTGCATCTCCCTTGCCACTCCCTTGCACCTGGTACCAGTAGCCCATCACCTATGTAAGGAGGTTGCACAATCCATCATTGCCTGTAGCCCACGATGGACCTTTCCTCCAGATATCTGTCCAATCCCCTCTTGAAGGCATCAAGACCAGATGCCATCACCACCTCCTGTGGCAAGGAGTTCCACAGATTAACTACCCGCTGGGTAAAAAAGTACTTCCTTTTATCTGTTTTAACTCTCCCAACCCTCAGCTTTAGTGGATGCCCCCTGGTTCTGGTGTTTTGAGAGAGGGAAAAGAACATCCCTCTCTCGACTCTATCCCTTCCATGCATAATTTTGTATGTCTCAATCATGTCCCCCCTCAGGCGCCTTTTTTCTAGACTGAAGAGCCCCAAACGCTGCAGTCTTTCTTCATAAGGGAGGTGCCCCAGCCCCGTAATCATTTTTGTCGCTCTCTTCTGCACCTTTTCCAACTCCACTATGTCCTTTTTAAGATGCGGCGACCAGAACTGGACACAATATTCCAGGTGTGGCCTTACCATCGATTTGTACAATGGCATGATAATATTGGCTGTTTTATTCTCAACCCCTT
This sequence comes from Lerista edwardsae, assembly GCA_029204185.1. NCBI lineage: Eukaryota > Metazoa > Chordata > Lepidosauria > Squamata > Scincidae > Lerista > Lerista edwardsae. Next base: position 4,459 of record JAJKFI010009993.1, read on the forward strand.
TTTTAATGACCCCAAGCATGGAATTGGCCTTCTTAATTGCTGACGCACACTGGGTCGATACCTTCATTGAATTGTCCACCAGCACCCCAAGATCTCTCTCCTGAGCTGTCACAGACAGCTCAGAACCCATTAGCCTATAGGTAAAGTTTTGGTTTTTTGCCCCAACGTGCATCACTTTACATTTGTCTATGTTGAAACGCATCTGCCATTTGGCTGCCCATTCCCCCAACTGGGAGAGATCCTTCTGGAGCTCTTCACAATCCTTTCTGGTTTTTACCACCTGGAAAAGTTTTGTGTCATCCGCAAACTTGGCCACCTCACTGCTTATCCCTGTCTCCAGGTCATTTATGAATAAGTTGAAAAGCACGGGCCCCAAGACAGATCCCTGGGGCACTCCGCTTTTCACCTCTCTCCATTGTGAAAATTGCCCATTGACCCCCACTCTCTGTTTCCTGGCCCTCAACCAATTCTGGATCCATAAGAGGACCTGCCCTCTTATTCCCTGACTGTGAAGTTTCTTTAGCAGTCTTTGGTGGGGGACCTTGTCAAATGCCTTCTGAAAATCTAGGTATATGATATCCACAGGTTCACCCACATCCACGTGCCTGTTGACCTTTTCAAAGAATTCCAAAAGGTTTGTGAGGCAAGACCTACCCTTACAGAAGCCATGCTGACTTTCCTTTAGCAGTACTTGTTCCTCTACGTGTTTTAGGATTTTATCTTTGATGAGGCTTTCCACCATCTTACCCGGAACAGACGTTAGGCTGACCGGCCTGTAGTTTCCAGGGTCCCCCCTTCTCCCTTTTTTAAAGATTGGCGTGACATTGGCTATCCTCCAATCCTCTGGCACCGTGGCCGTTTGAAGGGACAAGTTGCATACTCTAGTTAAGAGGTCAGCAACTTCATTCTTTAGTTCCTTAATTACTCTTGGGTGTATACCATCTGGGCCTGGTGACTTATTTAAATGTAGTTTATCAATTTGATCTAAAACATCTTCTTTATTAACCAGTATCTGATTTAATTCCTTCATTAGGAAGGGCTGTTCGGGCTGTGGTATCTGCCCAAGTTCTTCTGCTGTGAAGACAGATGGAAAGAATTCATTCAATTTTTCTGCAATCTCCAAGTCCCCTTTTATCTCATCTTTCCCTCCCTCACCATCCAGCGGGCCAACCGCCTCTCTGGTAGGTTTTCTGCTTCTAACATATTTGAAGAAGCTTTTATTATTCCCTTTTATGTTGCTAGCCATGCGTTCCTCAAACGCTTTCTTGGCCTCCCGTATCACCTTCTTACTTGTCTTTTGCCAGAGTTTATGTTCCTTTTTATTCTCCTCACTGGGGCAAGACTTCCATTGACGGAAAGAAGCTTCTTTGCTCTTTACAGCTTCTCTAACTTTGTTTGTCAGCCATGCAGGCACCCTCCTGGACCTTGTCGAACCCTTCTTTCTTTGCGGTATACACTTCCGCTGGGCCTCTACTACTGTTTTTTTAAACAGCCTCCATGCAGCCTGGAGGGATTGGACTCTTTTTACCTTCCCTTTCAATTTCTGTCTAACTAGTCTCCTCATCTGAGGGAAATCTGCCCTTCGAAAGTCAAGGGTTCTTGTGTCAGATTTGCTCTGCACTCTATCCTGGACATGCATGGCAAAACCAATCGCAGCATGGTCACTGTTCCCCAATGGCTCAGTAACACTTACATCCCTAACTAGGTCCCGAGTACCACACAATATTAAATCCAGAGTCGCCTGTCCTCTGGTCGGCTCCATGACTAGTTGCTCTAAGGCACAGTCATTCAGCTCGTCAAGGAATCCGGTCTCTCTTTCTTGACCAGAGCAGCAGTTGACCCAGTCAATATGAGGATAATTGAAGTCCCCCATGATTACAATCCTGCCTCTCTTGGTCACTGCTCTGATTTGTTTCCTCATTTCAAGGTCACCTTCAAGTTTTTGATCGGGAGGACGATAGCACACCCCCACTATTACATTGCTCTTACGGCCCGGCAGTTTAACCCACAGTGACTCCATGGTGGAGTCTGGCCCACCTTCAGTTTCTACTCTGCTGGATTCAATCCCTTCTTTGATATAGATGGCCACCCCTCCGCCAACACGCCCTTCCCTGTCCCTCCTATAGAGTTTATAGCCTGGGATGGCAGTATCCCATTGGTTCTGTGCACTCCACCAGGTTTCCGTTATGCCTACTATATCAATGTTTTCCCTAGCCACCAAACATTCCAGTTCCCCCATCTTGGCTCGGAGACTTCGAGCATTCGCATAATAACACCTATATACGGGGTTCTCTAAAGAGGGACTGTTTTTTGATCCTTTTTCCCCTCCTCTCTTTTTACTGGACAAACTGTCACTTACACTCAGCTTAGAAGTTCTATTTCCTACTCCTCCATTTCTCTTTGGTATTCCTCCACCCTCCTCTTCCCTTAGGGATGAGGAGTTCCGAACCGGACGCCGCTCGGCTCCTGTCGGCTTTCCCCCAGGGATCAGTTTAAAAGCTGCTCTGCCACCTTTTTAATATTAAGCGCCAGCAGCCTGGTTCCATTTTGGTTCAAGTGAAGCCCGTCCCTCTTGTACAGGCCTGGCTTGTTCCAGAATGTCCCCCAGTGCCTAACAAATCTAAACCCTTCATCCCGACACCACCGTCTCATCCACGCATTGAGACCCCTGATCTCCGCCTGCCTAGCTGGCCCTGCACGTGGAACGGGTAGCACTTCTGAGAACGCTACCTTGGGGGTCCTGGCCTTCAGCGTCCTGCCTAGCAACCTAAATTTGGCTTCCAGGACCTCCCGGCTACATTTCCCCACATCGTTGGTGCCAACATGCACCACGACCGCTACCTCCTCCCCCCACGACCGCTACCTCCTCCCCACGACCGCTACCTCCTCCCCCCACGACCGCTACCTCCTCCCCCCACGACCGCTACCTCCTCCCCTAGGCAAAAATCTTTGACTCTCTTCTGCATAAATGACCATTGGATTAGGATAGATATTGGTGTCCCTCCTCAGATAAGGCTTCACAATCACTGGAGGCTCACTTAAAGATTCTGCTTGGGAGGAGACTGTCATTGATGTGACCTGAGTTGTATTGGGTTATTCCGAATGGAGTAAGCCCAGTCTCCTGCCTGCGGATCTAAGTGTTTCAAGTTGAAAAGAAAATCAAACATTCAGTATCCAAGACTTAATTTTTATAAAAGCAGCCTTGCTTTCCTTATTATGATTGGTAGGCTTTTTTTTTTTTAAAGACACAAGCAGTGCATGTCTCTGCATGTTGTCAGAAGTAAGTCACATTGGGTTCAATAGGGCTTACTTCCAGGAAAATGTTAAAGGATTGTTGCCAAAGAGCACCAGGTAGAGACAGTGATAGGAATAGCATTTGTCTGCATTTGTGTGCCCTCCAGTGAGCCTTGGTCATTCTTATACATGTGAATAAAAACCCTTATGGGGTGTAAGAGTGAAATGTGCCTCTGACTCAAAAGTCAGGAAAATGTGACCCTTGTCTAGCAGACATTTTGGAAATGGTGATCCAGGCATCTCACGAAAGCTTTGAGCACGACTAGGTATGTTTCTTCCCTCAACCCATTTTCCGAATGAACGCTAGCGGTAGAGAGTCTCCAGAAGAGCTTGCACACTTTCCAGGTCCGCTTCAGGTTCAGGGCAAGTTGCAGGGATCTAGGTGGTGTGGCGATGCAAGCATGCCATCCCAAGTCTAACACCTAGGAGCTGTACAGCATTTGGGCAGCGCATTTTAAGTAGCACAATCAGCCCTGAAAATCATGTCCTGGGGAAAGAAATGCTTGTGTGGGGTATAGAGAGCCATTAGAACAGTTACAGAATGCTGCACCTTGAACTTCTGGAAGTAAGTGGGCTTGAAGAAGTCTTGGAGTCTACTGAGGCCGCAAGGCTCTCCTCACTTTACTCAAGTGAGGTAAACCCTTTATATTACCACAGCATGCTGTGGTACTGTTGGTAGTTTGCATGCTTTCTAAAACGAAAAGCCACATTCGTAACAACTGCGGCATATATACAGAACGAAATTTCAGCTCTTACCTCTGCAGTTCCACCAATCTTTAGCTGAGCCATTCTATTATCAATTTCAAAATCTGCTTGGGAATATCTTTTTCCTTTTGGGTCTGTCACGAGAATGGAGCTGTGCTCATGCTTATGTCTCATTGAAAGCAGCCCCCTTTACTTTCCATGAAAGTTCCTTTCCCAGCAGTGCTTAACTGCTTTTAAAGCAGAGCTTTCTTAAAAGAAATGCTCAACCTGGAACTCTTGAGGGACTGCCCTACACTAGAAGTCTCCCCTCCCCCACCACCACCCCCCTTACTGAGGCTGCAGAAGGAAAAAGGCCTGGATTGAAGCTGGTGGCTGCATGGCTGACAGGAAGAGCCAGGCAGGAGGCCGGGGGATTAGGACACACACACGCACATGCATGCGCGCGCACACACGCACACACTTCTGACTACGTTTTGCTTGCTCTGCATTCCTGCACTAGCCTTCTTCTGTGCCATTCCTGGGAGCAGCTTCATTTTCTACTCTCAGCTCCCCCTGCTGGCCTGGATGACCAATTGCTATCATAGAAATGGTTGCTGCTCTTGCTGCTTGCTCGCTGCTGGTGGCCAGGAGACATGGCAACCAGCATGGGGGGGGGCAGATAAAAAGGTTCTGCAGGCCTAATTCATGGACTTATTATGCAGGTTTGCTGGCTGTATGTTTGACACCCCTGCATAAGACAGCTGTATTTTCATGGGTTTTGTCTATAACTTCTGCTAGAATACAGATGTTGCATTCTGTTTTTTTCTTTGGATTCCTGGTGAAATTCCGTATCAAATGGTATATAGCTTGATGGTAATATTCCATAAAATTGCTATTTAATAAACCGTTTTTTAAATATTTTTATTTTGTTTTTAGTTTTTTGGCCATGACTTCTGCTAGCATAAAAATATTACACTCTGTTTTTGAATTCTGGGTGAAATTCTGCATCAAACACAATGGTATTATTAGCACAATGGTATATAGCACAATGGTATTATTCTGTAAAACCACAATTTTAAAAATTGGGGTGCAGTGATGACACCCCCCAAGGGTGGCACCTGGGGTGCCCTGCCCCCCACCTCATAGGTAGCTACATTACTGCAGCTGCTGCTATGTTCTTCTTGGTTTTATGCAGTTTTACAACTTTTTCTGCTGCTTTGTTGTTTTTATTGTTATTTTACTTAAATCAATTTTATTTCTGGTATGGATTACAGAAGTTGATAAGAATACTCTCATGAAATGCAAGATGCAAATATTTTAAGTAAACTAATACCAAGAAAAAAAATTACGTGTATACGCTGCATACTTGATATACCAACTTTGGGGTGCCTCCACGGAATATATGTGGTTTTACTGTAAAGCCCTATCACTTTAAATAGCATTTTTGCTTTTTATTATTGTTTGAATATATCTTATATTCAACAGAAAAATGCAAACAGAAGTTTCAGAACATGAACAACCAATTCATCCAATGGTTATTTTGAAAGGGTAATTACAGCATATATTAGGAGTTTGGTTAGCCAAATTCTCTACAAACTGTTAGGAACTCAAGATGACAGTTTGGCCCCTCCCCCAATTTTTGGTTTCTTTTTTTCTCCAGCTGCCATGCTGAGCACATCATAAATCCAAGAAGGGGTTGGGGATGCGGGAAACACCTTGGTGATTAAAGGCCTCCCCTACACATATGAAGGAAACGCAGGGCTGGCCCAGCCCTGAGATGAGTTGAAAACTGCCTCAGAAGCAACAGGTTGGGAGAGGCAGTGAGCTGATGGAAGGTGCCCCACATCTCAGGCTTGCCTGCTACCTTCCCCAGCTCGCCCCCAGCCTTGAGGTTGGTTCTATCCTCATGAACTGGCTTCCCCCCTTCCAATGTGTTCGGCACTTTCAAATCCAGAGCTGGCAGTGCTGGACCAGTCAGAGGTAAGTTTTCTTGATGGTCCTCGCGTGCTCTTGGATTGTGTAAGGATTGGATTGCCAGACTGGGGGGTGGGGGGCAGACCCTTCTGGCACACACCATCAGTGGTGCATACATGAGGGGTGTACATCTGCTTCAGCGTGTGTGCATTGTCTGTGTATTTGCTTGTGGGATGCATGTTCTTCCTGGGTAGCAGAATGGTGGGGAACTGGGACACAGATTCAGGCAATGATTTGACATGGACCTCTCCTGTTATGCCAGAAACTCCTGCTGGGTCTCCCTGAGGCCCCTGCTGCCCGCTCTGGGCTGGCTAGTTTCCCCTTTCAACAGTTCTGTTGTGGCAGTGGAGCAAACACAACTAGGCCTCACCTTCTCAGGAAGCCAGGTCCAGTTATCCACCAGCCTGTCCAAGGTCAGCAAGCCAAGTCAGTCCAGGTCCAAGTTATGCCAAGCCAAATCAGACTCCAGAAAGCAGAGTCCGTTGTCCAGTCCGTTGACAGTTTGTCACACCAGTAAGTCAGTCCAGTCTTTCCTACTACACACCCACAGCTTCTCTTTCCTCCAGGTGCTCCTTATATCCTTGCTACCAGCTCCTAAGTGGCTGCAACTGTGTAGCCCAGCCGCTGCTACGGGGCGGGGAAGACGGCAAAATGGAGTGGATAGCTACGGGCAAGCTGCCGCTCACCTGTTCCTCCCGCCCAGCATACCGGCTGAATTCCGCCGCTGGGTACGTATACGGGTACTTGCTAGAACCTTTATGCATACTCAAAAAAGAATTGAATAATGGTGGAAAAGGCAGGTCTGTTAGTAGAATTAACAGCAACTATATTAATTACAATCATTTTGCTAATATTAGGTGTACAATTTCTGGAAATGGGCTGCCACGGAGTATGCAAGTGAAAAAACATGAGGAAGCATTGTTTTCTACCAATCCTCTACCTCCACAGTAGCAGTTCTTTTCAATCCCCTCTAACAACTGCTATTTAGGAAACAGCAAGTATACAAACATCAGTTACCTGCTTAGTGTAACTTGTAGTTTGGCCCTTGGCATCCTTGTCGGTGCCGAAAATTGCAGAATGCAGCAAGAACATGCGTATTACCCGCTTTTTAAAGGGCCACACAAACATTGCAGCACTTAAATGATACCACAGAAAAATGTTCAGCCAATGAAGAAGTTTATTCTGTGGCCTGAAGGGGGAGCAGGCGTTTAACTAGGCAGGCATTTAACTAGGCCTGTAACTAGGCCTGTTATGGGATTGAAGCTCTGTTCCAGATGCCTGGTAGTTAAGTAGCTTATAATGAATGCAAGATTATTCACTTGAGCGGTCAAAACACCCTTCTCCAAGCCCTGCTCCTGCTGCAGGGGGAAATTGTGTTTCTCAGTACGCAAAGAGCAATATTTGCTGCTAGGAAATGATCAGGACAGATAGGGACAGATAACTCTGTCTTGTACTCGCAGCAAGGAGATGGTGGGGACTGGAGGAGGGGCCGTGAGTGGAGATGAACTGGCAAAGTGAGCAGAGTCCATTATAACTTCCCAGGTGCTCCTGTAATTGCATAGGTTGTTCTGCAAATTTGTGGCTTCAGTATTCTGGTTACTTTGGTCACAGAACTGGGTAACCTTTAAAAAAAAGATAGGTTTAGAAGAGCAGACAAGGATTGGAATAGCCTCTCAAATGACATTAGAAATACTTACTGAATGTAGACTTGGCATGTACATGATCGATGCTGAAGTATGTTGCTTTTTTTCTGGCACAAATTGGCATCCAGCCTCATGCAGCCTGGTTTGGGGGTCAACTTTGCATGATCTGTTTTTTCCTGTGTTTTCTTGGAAAACATATTGACCAGCAATCTCAGTCGAGCATCTACA
>JAJKFI010010009.1:0-17418 GCA_029204185.1 Lerista edwardsae
CAAGGGAGTGGCCACAAGATGCAGGCTTCTTGTGGTCCTGTGTGCTCCCTGAGGCAACTGGTGGGCCACTGTGAGATGCAGGAAGCTGGACCAGGTAGGCTCTTGGCCTGATACAGTGGGGCTCTTCTTAGGATAGCAAATTCTGTTTTCTTTACCTCAGAAATTTACCTCAGAATTTGGCCACAGGACTCAGGCTTATTGTTTCCCTGAGGCACCTGGTGAGCCACTGTGAGATACAGGTAGCTGGACTAGGTGGCCTTTGGCCTGATCCAGCGGGGCTCTTCTTAGGATCACACCTTCTTCTCTCACAAAGTCTTGCCTAAAGCAGGAGAAATCAGCAGAGATTCCCCCAAAGCCTTTTTGTTCTCCAAAGGTACCCGTGACACGGAGAAGATCCTGCCTCTCCCGGTAGCCCTGATGCTTGTGGTTGACCCTGCGGGCGTCTCCTCTAACCGGCAGGCAGCTTTGGAGGGACAGGCAAACCTCGCAAGCCCCACTGTCTTCACTGGGGTTCCTTCCAGGGAAGTCTGTGCAGGATCACAGCCTAAGCCTTCCTCGCCCCTCAGGGGGCGCTGAGAACGCTGCTCCTTTGCAAGGGGATCCTCCCCCCTCTGTCTCCCAGCAAAAGCAGAGCACGAGCCTCCCTGTCACCCGCAACGTCTCTGAGCACCCTGGAAACAGCCAGGAGGGGGCGAGAGAGAGCCTGACCCCCCCCAAGCCCTGCTTCAGCTCACAGGTCTGTGCAGTGGACGCCCAGACCCTGAGCAAGGGGGCTGCCATGTCTGACCCGCAAGGGCAGAGGAAAGGGCTGGGGAGGGGCTGCAGCTGACGAGTGGCCCGTGGAGTGGCGCAGGATCCGTCCCCGTCGGTGACAGAGGGGAGCCGCTTCTGGGGAGAACCTCTGGCTGGCGCCCTGGGGAGCTACAGCCAGGCAGAGCTCAGCTCTATAACCCACCACCTGGCTCTATAACCTATTCTATAATCCAGAACAGCTCTGGCGTGTTTCTGCGTTGAAAAGCGGTCTAGGGCTGTTCCCAAGACTCGTGTGGGCTCGGCCTGTGGCAGGCGCTCAGGGTCTGCCACGGGGGCGGCAGGGAACCATTTGCCAAGAGTGCCACTGAGCGGCGCTGCCTTCTCTTTGCGTGCAGGTGACGGACAGGCAGGCGATGAGGATCTCCAGGCAGAGGGGCATTGCGAAAGCAATGGGGGAACCTGCTATTCAAGACGCGACAGGTGTCCTCCAAGGTCGAAGCGCACTAAGGACCGTTGTCTGCACGGGCAGAAGTGCTGCGCTCGACGCTGAAGAGCTGCATGAGGCCCTGAGATGTGCTCTGAGCAGAACGGTCTTCCTCATCAACATCCTCCTCATCACCAAGAAGAAGAGGAAAAATGGGGCCCCCTCTCCTCAATAAACCTTCTTCTCATTGCAGCTCCCTGGCTCAAGCATCCTCTTTGTCTTCCTGATTAATTAACGGTGCTTTACACCCAGGCGGGCAACCGAAATCCTGGCATTTCTCCCCCCTCCCCTCCAACCCCACAGGCAGGCTCTCCACCTGGGAGTCCCCCCACTCTTCTCCCCACCAGGCCCCGGGGCTCCCCCTGCCTGTGTCTCTTCGGACAGCCCGGGATGGAAATTCTGACGGTGCCACAGAGTTTGCAAGTCATGCAGGCAAAAAGAGGAGAAGGGAAACCCTCAGGCTGGGGGATGATGGGGGGGCTACAGCAGAGTAACCATCAGCCCATGACCCCCATCCCAGAGGTGAGACTCCACCCACAATTACAAAAGCACACACAGAGAAAGAAATCAGGTTACATGTTCCAGAAACCAAAAGCTGGACTTACCCATCATAGTAGGTCACCTGCATCTGAGGCTGAACTGGGCGAACAGAGACCCCTAAGTGCTGTGCCCTTTGCATGTGGGTCTCAGGGAGAATCCGGAGCACTTGAGCACGATGCGTCCATTCCATTCCCCTTGCAATCAGGAGCTGAAGGTGTGCTCGGAAGGGGAGGAGGATGTAGAATTAAGACCCCACCCCCAGCAAGAACCCCTGAGAGGGACAGGGAGAGGCTCTCAGGTGACCCGACATAACACTCCGCCCTCCAGAGCCCTGCAGGTGATGCTGCAACTTCCAGCAGGGGAGGGGCTGATGTTCAGTGGAGGAGCTCGTGCCTGGCCCACAGGAGGTTCCTGGCAGCATCTCCAGTTTGAGTGGGGAAATCCTGAGCCCGTGTGGAGCTGATGCCGGTCACAGTCATCAAGATAGAGATTGACGGATCAGTGGACTGACTCACTGCAAGGCCGGCACCTGCATTCCACACTGCATTGTCTTCTGGGTCAGCTGCTTAGACTCTGGAGCACAACAGTCTGTCTGCCACGTAGACACGTGTCTAAACACGTAGAGGAACAAGTGTTGCTGACGGAAAGTCAGCATGGCTTCTCTAAGGGTAAGTCTTGCCTCACGAACCTTTTCGAATTCTTTGAAAAGGTCAGCAGGCACGTGGATGGGGGTGAACCTGTGAATATCATCTACCTGGATTTTCAGAAGGCGTTTGACACAGTCCCCCACCAAAGGCTGCTGAGGAAACTTCACAGACAGGGAATAAGAGGGCAGGTCCTCTTCTAGATTCAGGTTGAGGGCCAGGAAACAGAGAGTGGGGGTCAATGGGCAATTTTCACGATGGAGAGAGGTAAAAGTGGAGTGCCCCAGGGATCTGTCTGGGGCTGGTGCTTTTCAACTTGTTCATCAATGACCTGGAGACTGGCATAAGTAGCGAGGTGGCCAAGTTTGCGGATGACACAAAACTTTTCCGGGTGGTGAAAACCAGAAGGGATTGTGAAGATCTCCAGAAGGATCTCTCCAAGTTGGGGGAATGGGCAGCAAAATGGCAGATGCGTTTCAACGTAGACAAGTGTAAAGTGATGCACATTGGGGCAAAAAAATCAAAACTTCACCTATAGGCTAATGGGTTCTGAGCTGTCTGTGACAGCTGTCTGGGGTGCTGATGGACACCTCGATGAAGGTGTTGACCCAGTGTGCAGCAGGAATTAGAAGGCCAATTCCACGCTTGGGGTAATAAAAATGGGGTTGAGAATAAAACAGCCAAAACTATGATACCATTGTGCAAATCGATGGTAAGGCCACATCTAGAGTATTGCGCACAGTTCTGGTCACCACATCTCAAAAGGAACATAGTGGAGCTGGAAAAGGTGCAGACGAGAGCGACAAAAATGAGGACGGGGCTGGGGCACCAACCTTCTGAAGAACGACTGCAGTGTTTGGGGCTCTTCAGCCTAGAAAAAAGGCTCATGAGGGAAGACATGATTGAGACATACAAAATCATGCATGGGAGGGATAGAGTTGATAGAGGGATGTTCTTTTCCCTCTCTCACAATACCAGAACCATGGGCATGCACTGAAATTGAGTGTTGGGAGAGTTAAAACAGACCAAAGGAAATACTTGTCTACCCAGCAGGTAATTAAGCTATAGAACTCCTTGCCACAGGAGGTGGTGATGGCATCTGGCCTAGATGCCTTTAAAAGGGGACCAAAACATGATGGCTCCAAGTCGCCTTAGGAATGACCCCCTCCCCTGAAGAATCACTTGCTGGGGCTTGAAAGCGGAGCTTGGGCACGATGCAGAGCACCCCTCCCCTGCCCACCTTCCATCACTGCCACCCTACGTGGCATGGTGCACCGTCATGGCAACCTCTTGGCCACTCCCCTCCCTCCTGTCCTGCAGGGGAAGACTCCGCGCAGAATGAGACTCGGCCCAGCCAAGGATTTTCTTTCTCCAAAGAGCAGTGGTGCCAACAGCCCAATCCCAAACTGCGCTGGAGCCGGCAGGCCATTTGTGCCCTTGCACCAGAGGAGGCTCCAGCCTCCCCTCTGGGTTCCTCGGATCTGCACCCAGAAAATTGCGAGTGCAGGACCAAGGAAGACACTGTCCTGAATCGGGGCTGCGTGGCCTGGGGACAAGGACTGGGATGAGGCCTGGCGGCCACATCCCAAACCCACCCCCCTCCCCGGGTAGATGGCAGCAAGAGCTCCAGCAGGTCCCCACCCACACACACACAGAGTTGTCATGATGCTGAATCACTAGATGCTGAGTGGAACTGCAGGACGCAGACTAATGGCCACATGTATGAGGATCACAGTCAGAACTTGAGAGAACAAGGCGCCCTCTGGTGGGGATAAGGTGTCTTGCAAGGGTTGGGGGAGCTGGCAGAGAAACATCCCACTAGCCAGACTCTTCCAGGACAGCCTGAAATCAAAGGTGACGGACGAAGAAGAACCGAAGGTTGGGTGTGCAGGAACAGTGTTGGATTGCGAGCCTGGAGGCAGAGCGCCTTGTCCCAGAGGCCTGTGGAAGCCCAGAGGCCCTGCTGAGACTCTCAGTAAACAATGATACTGAGTTGCCACTATTTGTCAAGGGCTGTGCTCTTCCACACTGTGAAACAGAGGGAGGGGGGGAGTCCCTCCAGGGCCTGCTCAGGGGCTTCTTCAATGCATCAGGTTGGCCACTTGACACACAAGATGCAACAGAAGCTTCCTGGCACCAGCACCAGCCCAGGGTCCCTAGGCCCAGCATAGGCCAAGCCAGGGCAGGCCAGCAGCACAGGCAAGGATGCTCCTTCCGCATCACCCTGCAGTGGAGCCCTGAGAGCGGCAAGGAGGCTGCTGGGCACTGCTGAGAGTCCACCAATGGGCTTCTCGGAAGCTCCCGCATCATCGCAGGCGGCTCTGGGGGAGTCCAGTGGTGGCTCGGAGGGGGAGAGGAGGCAGCAATGGCGGGAGGGAGGCCCTGAGCTGAGCACCGCCCACGGCTGCTGCAAGGTTAGGGGGGGGCTTCCGGGGGTGGCAGGTGAGGTCCCAGGGCCCTTGGCCAGAGCCTACCTTGGCTGGCCCGGCTTGAGCCTTATCCAGCAGTACATCCTACACATACATCTGAGCATGTCCAAAGTGCCATGTCCAAACTAAATACATGTTCAAACTAAAAACTGAGCATGTCCAAACTAAATATGCAATGAAGGGCTGAACGACACATGACCTGAAGCCCAGCAGTAAGAGATGAGCAGACAGCGGAAGGAACCCAGAAGACTCCCCTCCTGTAAACAAGCAGCTGCGGTGGCCCCTGTGCCAGTCGCCCACTGACAATGGTCTGGAGTGGGCCGTCCACCCTCAACGAGCACCGCTGGTGCAAGTGTGTTCGTGTGGTCATGTGAAGGCAGCTCTATGTGCCTGCTCGGTCCTGTGCCTGCTAAATAGCAGGTGCAAGTCCCAGTGGCCTGGAGTGGGGCCGCATGGCCCAGGGGGTGGGGGATCAGGATTCAGCCGAAGGTCCATTGTGGGCTACAGGCCATGAGGGGTTGTGCACCCTCCTTACGTGAGATGTAGGCTACCTCAGAATGCCAGGGGCAAGGGAGCAGCAACAGGATGCAGGCATCTTGTGGTTTTGTGTGCTTCCTGAGGCATCTGGTGGGCCACTGTGAGATACAGGAACCTGGACTAGATGGGCCCTTGGCCTGATACAGTGGGGCTCTTCTTATATTCGTAATGCAGAGATTTCCATAGGAATTAGTAGTCAGCAATCAGTACAGTGCATGTAAAAAAACATAGGGTACCAAATGCAACGGTTGTTTTCAGGTACAGGCGTGTCCCGGTATCCACTGATTTGCTATCCAGGGTTTCAGTTATCCACAGATTCCATGACTACTGGGGTGCCTATTAAAAAGATAGGGGATCCTTAAACAGATATCTTCTTTTTGCCTTGTTGCAGCAAAGCTACTGGAGTTCCCCATTTTTTGAAAAGACATCCCCAGTATCCATGATTTCAGGTATCCGTGGTGAGGTCCAGAGCAGAATCCCAGCAGATACCAAGGCATGTGGAAACACCTTGAATTTTTTTTCAAAAACATATTTCTCTGAAAATTTTACAAAAATGCAACTTTTTCCCCACCTTGCGCAAATGCATTTATGGGTGTAAATCAGTCATGTCATGCAGCCGGAACGCCCCGGAACGACGTTCCGGTTGTTACAATTAGGGCTGACTCCGCCCACTTCACTCATTGCTGGCTCGTTGTTTTTTGCTTGGGGGGGGGTTGCTCCGTTCTTTTTGCTTTGCAGTTTGTGTTGGTGTGTGTGTTTTTGCTTTGCACTTCCTGGTTTTTTTGTGTGTGTGGCTCCATTTGTTAATTGGACCCGAAACCGGGGCCATTTCCCGCCCATTTGAATTTGAATTTCAATTGCAAGCAGAGGCAGCTCTAAGGGAGGGCAAAGGTCTAAGTTTTGCAAGAAGCCTTACCTTGCAGTGGAAATCACTCCTCTCCTGCACCGTTTTAGCCAATCCTCACAGGGAAAAGCAACATCTTGGTGTTGGTTACTGGCTACAGCAGCCAGGGAGAGGAGCAGTGGTGTCATGGAGGGGGAACGCACTGGAAGGTGCGTTCCAGAACCTAACCTTAGGGCTGGCTCCACCCACTCATCGCTGGCTTTGGTTTTTGTTGTTTGCTCTGCCCACTCATTGACTCTGTCCCCCAGCCTCTCCGTTAAGTGCTCCTAGAAATGCAGACCTACCTCTCCCCCTTGCAGGATCGCCCACCCAGCCTCTCCTTTAAGTGCTCCTAGAAACGCAGACCTCCCTCCCCCCCTTGCAGGATTGCCCCCCAGCCTCTCCGTTAAGTGCTCCTAGAAATGCCTTTCCTTTCAGACTTCCCTCCCCCCCTTGCAGGATCGTCCTGCATGAAGAGATTTTGTGTAAGCACAGAGCTTAGCACTGCTGCACTCCCTTGTAGCCTGCAATTCACTGTATCGATCTTTGTGGAAGTTGATTTTCCCTGTGTTTGGAACTGTGGTGAGTTCTCTAGAAAAGTGTAAAGGGAAGATGTACGCGTAGTTGTTGTTCTTTGTGGGTGTCATGAAATTGTGGTTTCATGTGAACCTGGTTAGTTGGGAGAGAACTACTCAACTGTAAATGGCTCAGGTGGGGGTGATTAGTTCATTGATATAAAGTTAAAAGCCTTAGGGAAGGTTAGCCTCAATATGTGCTGTGGAAGCTGGTTGTAGTCAGTCAGTAAGGTAAAAATTCTATAGGGGTTATTTTTTTTTTTTTGTCCTTTGAGTTCCTCTCAGTTAAGTTATAAACAAAGGGGTTGATTATTGTCATTTTAATATTCAGGTTTTATTTATAACTCTTAATATATGTCAATAAAATTGGGTTTTTTACTTGTTATTTGGCTTTCTTTTAAGAGGGGTTTTTGCCCAGGAGCTCCCTTTGTTGTGTTGAGCCTGGGCTGGTGGCAGCGGCAGCTACACCTGGGGAGGGGAGTTACACCCCCCCATCAGTGGGTTAACTAGGTTTCCTCCCACAAGGTTCGTTGCTTTTATTGCTGGAATCTTAAATGATGTGGGTACTACTTTAAAGCAACATTATTTGTCATAGTGAAGCACGAGATTTCTCCTGTCTCTCTTGAGAAGCAAGAAAGTTATTGTGAATATGAGACATATTCTGTGACCATTCTATAGTAGGTCTACTAAAATGGCATGCAGCATCCTGTTGGTCTGAATGGCATCAAATGAAGCTTGAACTGGGGATACTGTGGACTAGTAACTTGCAAAGTGGATCACTATATGATGTAAATCTAAGTAGGAATCTTAGTTCAGTATGATGGTTTCTGTGAATTAAGCTGTTGTTAAAGGCTGGTTTCCCCTCCTGCCAACTCTAAAGATTGCACAGCGTTGATTACCCAGAGCAGTTATTTACAGGTGATAATTATTATTAATTGGGCATGATCCAGTATAATTTAAGTGCTTTTACATTGCATTGATTTTAAGTAGTCAAACATGTGCTTAACTCTCCCTCCAGTTGAAATCCCTAAGACATAAAGACTGTTTACTCAGAAATCAGACTAAACTGTTTACTCAGAAATCAGCCCCATTATTTTCAGTTGGATCTTCCAAAAAGACAGGCTTATACTTGCAGACTTATGCATATATTGCTGAATGGCTTACTCTTTAGAAAGCGTGTTTAGAATTGCAGCCTTGAGAACTATTGGCTGAATTCTGTCCATAATTGTAAAGATTATCCTATTTTCCTGTGTCATTGCATTCCTCCTATCTCCAAATCACTGACAGTATGATGGGTTTAGAAGATCGTGTGTACATTCTGAGACCTCTAGAGTATGGTCAGGCACACGCAGCCCAAAAGGATTTGATTGGGAAGAGCTGACTTCCCCCTTCTCAGGCCTTCTTAACATGCTCTGAGAGTGATCTAGAATAGTTTGGGAATTGTTGGGTCTGCTTAAAGTCGTCTGATGCCCTCTTAACATGCTCTGAGATTGATCTGGAATACTTTGGGAATTCCAAAGTATTCTGCTTCACATGCTCTCAGGCCTTCTTAACATGCTCAGAGGGTGATCTGGAATACTTTGGGAATTGTTGGGTCTGCTTGATGACCTCACTTCCTGCCATGACCTCACTTCCGGCTTATGATGTCACTTCTGGTGGGTGGACCCCAACAAGTGCCAATCAAAAGTGAGTTCCTGTTCCTAAATCATTTGAATGACACCACTGGTGTAAATGGGTTCTCTGAGCCCCCCCCCCAAAAAAAAACAGCTTATGGGTCGGGATCCCCAGGTTCGGAACCGCTGCTCTCGAAGCTGCCTGTGGTGCTAGCAGCACAGCCGTGGAAAGGGGAATGTGCTAAGGAACACAGACACGGCGGCAGCAGGCAGTGGAGAGACTTTCAGATGGGTTTGCCAGACAAGTGCTCAACTGGCACCGCAATGTGATTTGATGAGCACTGCTGAGAGAAAAGCCAAAGGAATATTTTGCAAGGTGGGGACATGAAGTACCCACACTGGACACAAGGGGGCAGCCAGCTCCCAAGAGTCTATTTTGCAGGGCTTCCGAACAAGCTGGAAGAATGGCTTAACAACACACACATGGTGACAGTGTTTGCGCTTTACAGTGATGGGCTGCAAGGATGAAGTTCGTTTATGAATTTCCTGTGCTTATATCCCGCCTGTTTTCCACCCTGAAGGGGACCCCAGGGGGCTAAGTTGCCTCTCGTTGCAAGGCTGAAACGTGTTCTTTAGGAACGATGGCAGCCAAGGCACAGGACTTCAGGCCAGCTCCTGGAATCCTTTGGACTTGCAGGAACAGGCAGTGGGTTTCCCTGATGATGATGATGATGATGATGATGATGATGCCCATCGTTTTGCCAGGAGTTCAGATCAGATTCCTGTGCACACGTTTCACCAACAGAATCCTGGGCACACCGAGAGCCAAATCCTGGCCAACGTTCCAGCCCTGATGCCGCAGTCCCAATGGAGTGTGTGCTCCACTCTGTGAAGGAGGGGGAGGCAGGGAGGTCTCCTCAAGGGAAGGGAAGGTTTGTTTGCTGATCTTGGAGCTCCACTGCAGCTGCACCAGAAACTTGCACAGGATTGGGTCCTTACTCAGCCATAAATCCCAATGTGCTCCCACTTCAGCGTGCAGAGGTGCACAGCTGCAAGTAGACTATTTTCACAATCAGATTATGTACACCATGTTGTGCAAATTTAAGGAAATGGCCAAAAATACTCATTATGTCTCCTGTTGTCTTAAATAGGAGCTGCTGCTGCTGGTGGTTTAAAAGCAACTAGCTAATGTCAGGCTGCAGAAAGAAGCAGAAAAGGAATTTTGTTGCTTTAAGGGAGCAAACACTCCCTGTGCAGCCGGCAGGTGGTTTTTCCACCACCTGTGAGCAATCAAGGCGTGAGTGGCTTATAGCTGAGAGTGAAGCTCTGCACTATCGCCTTCTCTTTCTTTCCTTGATGCTTAGCTTCTAGCTGGTCACTTGCTGTGTGATCTTGTTGCTGTGTGTTACTTGCTTCGAGTCAGTAGCTCGTTGCGTGTGTTCTTCCCTATGACTATCTGTTTGGGGAACCGTTGCTGTTGAAGCTGGACCCGGGCAGAGTGAAGAGCACGAGGACTGTGTGCCAGTAGGAACCTATTCAGCAGAAGACTTCTGTGACAGGAACAGAGGACTTTGTGTATGGTTTCTGCCTGGACTATACCACAGGGGAAGCTTTCATCCAGTGTTGTACCACTGTGTTCCTCTGTGTGACATCTACTTGTGTGTACTGCAAGATATTTACTTTTGTGTCTGATTCCCTCGTGGAATCCCTAATGCTATAAAGAAGCCTGAACCTTAAACACTTTGTGGACCTTGCCTCTGTATGCATCCCTGAACAAAGGGGACTCTGTCCCAAGGTAGAGCAAGTGAGTCTGTACAACTCTGCAGTTGGGTACTTGAAGGGCTTACGCCAGCCTACATCTCTCGCTTGATACCATCCGTGCGCCCCGACAGCTAACATTGAGTTAGCTGTACACCACCAGCTAACATCGAGAACGAGTTGGAACAAGGTCTGCGAATGAGTCACAGATGGGTCTGAGGATATAGAGGCCGATGATATCTGAGGATACGTCCAGCCATCAGGGAGCCCTGAGGCAAAGGTTTGGCAGTGGGTCTCCCCGGTACATCCATCTTCCCCCTGGTGGCACCCTGGGCACTAGCTCTGCCCAACCAACACTCTGGTCTGGTGCCATCTGTCGATGGATCTGGTCCCTCTGTTAGTGCCTGACCTGGCCAGTCCTCCTCACCACCCCCTGGGTCTATATCTCTACATAAGAACACAGAAAAGCCTTGCTGGATCGGGCCAAAGGCCCATCTAGTCCAGCTTCCTGTCTCTCACAGTGGCCCACCAGATGCCTCAGGGAGCACACGAGACAACAAGGTGCCTGCATCCTGTTGCCATACCCCTGCATCTGGCATTCTGAGGTGGCCTATTGCCCTTGCACCACCCCCAAGGAAGACACCAAATTGCAGTCAGGCTTTAACTTTATTAAACACAAGTGAGCAATTTTTAAGTCATGAAACCTACTGAACATCCCTCCCTCCCTCGCCAGTCTAGGGTAGGCAAAACAATTGCCATCCATGGCCAATTCGGATGACAGAAAAAAATTCCGATTGTTTGAGAAGGAAAAGAACTTCCCTTGTAAGGGAGGACAGCCCAGTAATCCTTTAGGTTACTCTCTTCAGTACTTTTCCTATGTCCTTTTTGAGATATGGTGACCAGAACTGTTCACAATACTGCAGGTGTGGCCTTACCATTGTCTTGTTCAATGGTAATACAATATTGGCTGTTTTATTCTCAATCCCCCTCTTAATTACCCCAAGCATGGAATGTTGCCGCACACTGGGGCGACATTTTCATTGAGCTGTCCACCAGCACCCCACATTCTCTCTCCTGGTCTGCCATTGACAGCTCACAACCCATTAGCCTATAGGTGATTTTTTTGGTTTTTTTGCCCCAATATGTACTACTTTGCACTTCTTTACATTGAAACACATCTGTCATTTTGCTGCCCATTCCCCCAACTTGGAGAGATCCATCTGGAGCTCTTCACAATCCTCTCTGGTTTTCACCACCCGGAAAAGTTTTGTGTCATCCACAAACTTGGCCACCGCTCTGGGTATACCTGTCCCTAGGTCATTTATGAATACGTTGACAAGCACAGGTCCCAGGACAGATCCTTGGGGCACTCCACACTTCACCTCTCTCCATTGTGAAAATTGCCCATTGACCCCCACTCTCTGTTTCCTGGTCTTCAACCAATTCTGAATCCATAAGAGGACCTGCCCTCTAATTCCCTGACTATGAAGTTTTCCCAGCAGCCTTTGGTGAGGGACCATGTCAAACACCTTCTGAAAACCCAGATAGATACTATTGATTGATTGATTGATTGATGATTGATATCCACAGGTTCACCCACATCCACATGCCTGTTTAACTATTGGACCCAACAGACACTGTAAGCCGCTTTCTGCCTGGGTAAAATACACGTCCCAAACGCTTGTGAGAGTTATTGCCTTCCCTCGCCTTGCCCTGAGATCAGCTGATGCAGATACACATTAAGCAAGGATCCCAGTAACCACAGAGTTGCCAAACAAGTGTTTTCCTCACCTCAAAATCTATCTTGTGACAGCCTCCAGGACATTTCATCCAGCCAATTCAACCGGCCAGGCTTGCTGGTTTTTTCTTGATTCTTTAATACAGCTTAAGCAGTGGCGTCTCTAGGGGGGCAGGGGGGACGGCCACACCTGGTGACACACGGTGTGTGTGTGTGTTACACCACCAGGGACCAAAGTGGCTAAAATCATGGTTTTAAAAGATACTGTCAACACGCTGTGGGACGTGGTTGCACAGCGAGTTAATCTGCTGTTGCTGGGCTTTCGACCAGAAGGTTGGGAGTTCAAGACTGCGCGATGAGTGAACTCCTGTTGCTTGTTCCAGCTCCTGCCAATACAGCAGTTCGAAAGCACCTAAAATGCAAGTAGATAAATAGGGATCACTTCGGTGGGAAGGTAACAGCGTTCCGTGCGCTATGGCATAGAGTCATGCTGGCCACATGACCACGGAAGCTTGTCCTCGGACAAAAACACCGGCTCTACAGGCTTTGAGATGAGCACCGCCCCCTACAGTTGGTCACAACTAGACCATTCGGTCGTGGGGAAACCTTTACCTTTTACCATCACGCTATATACTGTTGGATGCGGAATTTCACCCAGAATTCAATGGAAAAAGCCAGAGTGCAATAACTTCATTCTATCAAAAGCTATGGACAAAAAACTAAAATCAAAAAGGAAACGTTTAATGTAAAAATTGTGATTTTTTAAAAAATCATGGTTTTACGGAATAACACCATCATGTTATATACCGTTGGATGTGGAATTTCACAAGGAATTCAATGAAAAAACACTAAGTGTCATATCTTTATTCTATCAAACGCTATAGCTAAATAACTGAAAACTGAAAATACAACTCCTTTATGTAAAAATTGTGATTTTTTAAAAAAAATTATTAAGTATTAGTTCTCTTTTCCATGTATCAGAGCTAATTCTAGAACTCTTATTTAATTGTATGTCATCAAATTGGCCACGGGTTTTTTGTTGGTCACTAATTTGTTGGGTGACCTGTATTATCGTGAAAGAAAAAAGTAAGTTGATGGGGGTCACACCAACCCTATTGATAACACTGCATTTAGGTTGTGCATGTGGTTTTGTACTTCATTCTGTTTGGTTTAGGAGGAGGAGATCCATCATGGGGGTGACGCGCTAACCTCCCCCACCGGGTGACGCTAACTCCAGTGACGCCACTGAGTTTAAGGATCATTGGAGGAAACGTCCAGCTCTGGTTTTTGTTTCACAGTTTGAGCCTAGGCATGTCTACTCAGAAGTAGGCCCCTTCAGGTTCCGCGGGACTTCTTCCCATGTGAATGGGTTTAGGACTGCACCCTAATGCTGCAATGATATGCACACTTACCCAGCAGTATGTTGCATTGAACTCAGTAGGGATGCATAAAATGATGCTACTCATGAATGAAATTCCTTATTCTTCTGCAGACTCCTGCGGGCTACGCGTATGTGTGGCACAGCGGCATGTCTGCAATCACCCGAGCTTATTGGAGCAACTGCAATGGGGTTTCCCTCCTGGCACTACTATATTGTAGTGGAAATGTGTTTCTTGAGCGCAATCCCAACCTGGAGTTAGGCCAGCACAGTCAGGCCAGCAAAGTTTGGCCGGCACAAGGGCCACCGTGAATTATGTTTGGACCACTCTCGGAGTCAGAGAGGCCATCCATCCAGACATGAGCCATCCTCCCTGACTCCGAGAGGGGCTCAAAGGCGCTTTATGGTGGGCCTTGTGCCGGCCAAACTTTGCTGGCCTAACTCCAGGTTAGGATTGCGTTCCTGGTGTGATATGTGATGACCATTTTTTGTTCGATTTGATTCCTGGCTAAACAGCACTTTCATTCATTCATTCATTCATTCATTCATTCATTCAAAGAAGCTTTATGCTGTTTATGCTCTGTTTTCTGTCTCTCATGCCCCTTCCCTTCTCTCTGTCCATCCCTCCTCCTGCTAAGAACCACGTGGCCCTGAGTGAACATGGATCTTTGGTATCCCTTACTTTGATGTATGTTTTCAATAAATCTGCACTCCATTTGATTGGAAATGAGGACCCCACCCCAACCCTCCCTCCCTCGCTGAATTTTGGTTGACTGAGACTGGTGAACCAATTGCTTATCTGGGGAGCTTTGCTGGCCTAACTGGGCCGGCCTAAATCCAGGTTAGGATTGTGCTCCAAGTTGCTGTGGGCCAGATAAACCTTGTGGAGGGCTAGATGTGGGCCCTGGCTATAGTTTGGGGCCCCTGAGCAGGAGAGTCTCCTCCATCTCCCCGTTTCCATTTCCAGTCCAGAGAGAGAGAGAGAGAGAGGAGGAGGAGGAGGAGGAAGAGGAGGAGGAGGACCAGCTGAGGCAAGTGGGAGGACAGGGGAAGGTGCTCTTGACCTCTGTCTGGTCTTAATGCTGAAATGTAGACAAGATGGGCGAACATTTTTGAGTTCCAATAAGGGAGGAAATCTTGGTCAAATTGGCAGGGGCACAATATGCCACCACTCCAGGATCCCATGTGAATTCATGAAGTGTGTCTTCCACAAAACACACAGCACAACGATGCATGCTGAGAACACCACAGGGGGAGGGCGGTTTTGGAAAACATCCACTTGGCTCAAAATCCTCTCCCGTGGTTTTGCATTTTCAACAGCAGCCAGTGGCTGAGGGCCCAGGAGCGTCTGTGGAGGTCACCAAGACACACTCTCTTGGAGGAACCCAAGAGGGCCCAGAGGGCTACAACGGACCCAGGCAGAAGGCCTTGCACTGAGCAAGCAGAAAAGCAAACAAGACAGCAGGATGCAAAATACTTAAGGAACGATTGGCAGCACAAGGAGACCCGTCACGAGTCCTGCCATTAGGCAACTGTCGCCTCGCCAGCCTCAGCCGCAACAGGGAGGCCCACAGAAGGAGCCACAACACACGATCCGCCTGGGAAGAAAGGCGTTAGGATTGCGAAAGCCAATTTTGTTCGGATAGTGAAGGAAGTCCCTGGAAATTTACAGGCCTGAATGGGGAAAGGCCTAACACTAGGCCGACTCAGGGGGTAAAGTGCTGAGTCATTCAGGCCTAGCAGACCAGCAGTAAAGTGCTGAGTCATTCTGACTCAGCTTCAGCCTGAGGATGAGATCATCTGATCTCTGATAGGATGCTGGGGACTATTTAATCAAGATCAGAAACGCCTGAGGTTAGTTGCTGGAGATGTAAGTGTTGCTGTTGGAGAAGCTTTGCTGTACGTGTTATCCGTTTGTTACCTGTTTGCCTTTGTTGCAAGAAGCCTTCTTCTGAGAATACAGAAGTTCTTGCTACCCTAATCTCTGTTGTCTGAGTGATTCTTTGCTGGAGCTCTGCGACCCTGAACCCTTTCCAAGCCTCACAGCTGTAAGCTGCTTCTATGCTATCATCAGGTTTGCCTGCTTTGGGGTCGGCTCAGCTGGAGTTCCCAAAAGTCAGGGGCTCTTTGGAGCGGCGCCAGGCCCAAGGCAGGAGATCTGGGTTCCGAGAAGGTCCATTGCAAGGTTGGAGACGGGAAGACAGTCAGGTGTCAACGCGTCTCCCTGAGCATTTTGGAACAGGCCAATTTGTGAGCTCCGCGGGAGGAGTGAGGACATGATCCGGTCCAAGCTCGCCTTCCCTGCCTGTGCCTCTGCGGCCTCTGCCCATCTGGCCATGTGGGGACAGGCCTGGCCCAGGCATCCTGCCGGGTGCTCAGCACCAAATGCCTGTGCGCAGCTCTGTGTCTTTCCCGCACACCTTATAGTAAAGGAAACTCCAGTTCTGGCCCTGGAGCCCCATCCTGAGGTGGTACGAAATGCTCTGAGCAGTGGGGTGGGGGTGGCGGCCGACTGGAGGAGGGCACCCCACACCTGCCCCTGCCCCACTGCTGCTCCCGAGAGACGGTGGTCACAGAGGCACCAGGCGTCCAGCACCGCACCAGGCGGAGAAGGAGAAGGCGGGCAGGAGGTGCGGTGAGGTCAGAGGACTGCAGTGCCGTGTCCTTCCTCAAGAGGAAGCTTATCCAGACTGGGGGTCTGAGGTCCCCCAAGGACATCTGGGGAGAACATCCCACATGGGCCACCACTAAGGGGGTTGGAAAGTGTGGCTGTTTTTGAAGATACGTTGAACTTAAATTCAAAATGTGCATGTTGTGTTGCTATTCACAACTGTGGACAGGATGCCAGAGTTCCCTCTTTGTTCCCTGTGGATGGAGCTGCTTGGGAAAAGCGGTGTTCTCTGTTTTATTGCAATGCAAATGCAGTGTTTTGTGCTGGGTAGCGCAATCCTATGCTGCACGTAGCGTCGATGCAACAACTATTTAGCAGGCGCAGATCCGAGGAGCGCAGAGGGGCAGCTGGAGCCTCCCCAACGGTAAGGGAGCGCACGTTCCCTTGCCGTGGTGAGACTCCAGCCACTGGCCGTCGGCCTCGCCAGTCCGGCGCTGTTTAGGATTGCGCCCTTAATTTCATTATGAATTTAAAAACCCCAAACACCTGTCCTCATTGCTCTGAAGTGGGTAGCTGGTGGTGACACGGGGGAGGGCCTTCTCTGTGGAGGTCACCAATTGATGGGACCCCTGCAAGGGGGCATCTGTAGGGCACCCCACCTTCCTCTTGTTTGTGTGGCTTTTGCCAGAGTTACCCCATGTTTCCCCCCTGTCATTTGAATGAAGGTGAGCTCCTTCTCTGTCAGTGTTCTTCTGTCTGTTGCTGAGCCTTTCCATTGCTTGTTTCTGTGTTCTTTCCTGAAGGTCTAGTGTTGGGTCTACTGTTGTGGCTGCACTGTCTCCATTCTGGGTTTTGTGACCTTGCTGCAGGTTATTCCTGCATATAACCTTGACCCTTGCAAGGAGAAAATAGGGGAAGGGGTACCAGCTCTCTCTACCAGTCACTAAGATCTCTTTCCGTCAGTGGTCTTCAACCTTTATCATGCCAAGACCCCAATATGTAGATAGAGTATGAGACTGTGGACCCCACTGTGGATCCCTTGGCACTAGAGGCGGCTCTTTTGGAAGAATTTCGAAGACCCTGAGTAGGGTTGCAAAACCTGAGGCGGTAAAGCAGCTGACTTCCCCTTTCCCTAGTGGCGTAACCTGCCCTGACCCCATAACTGAGAATTCATGACCCCATTGGGTCGAGCACAAGTTTGAGGAACACGGCTTTAAGTGACCAGACACTCCTAAGAGTAACGTGATATTTGCACATTGTGCCTCTGTGCTTATGATGTCACTTCCAGTGGGCGGGCCCGACAAGTGCCAATCAAAAGTGAGTACCTGTTCCTAAACCATTTGGATGACACCACTGGTGGCAAAGCCTCCCTGCTGGACCTCTCAGTGGCGTCCAACCCCACTGACCCTTCCATGCTTCAGGACCACGTGCGGATATCCAGTTCACAGAATCATAGAACCATAGAGTTGGAAGGG
>JAJKFI010010014.1:0-15539 GCA_029204185.1 Lerista edwardsae
CTTTCGTTTCCCCAAAATAGTAAATGTTCACCAGATTTGAGACCACCTAATAATCCTAAAGTGATAACCACTTATTGAGTTCTCCTCATTTCCATAAAGCATGTGACTGTTTAAAAATGCTTTTGTCCTGTTAGGCTGTGAAGCTGCAATAGGCTTAAAGAGACCAGGCTAAGGAATTTTGTAGCTTGGGAAATACTGACAAAAGAGCTGCTAGTTAAGGCAACACCGCACAGCTGTAATGCTGTAAGTAGTGCCACAAGGCACACTCACCTGAAGTGAGTTACCACTGTGGTGGATAGAAGCAGCATCCAGAAGCTTCTCTCTAGCCCGTGTGCTTCTAGTGTGTGTGAGTGTCTCCCTGTGTGAGAGTTAGGCAGCATCTGATGTGTTCTGTGACCAGTGTGTTGCAGTATACTTTGGACTTGGAATGTGTGTTAAGAAGTCCTGTGGAACTACCTGATACATCTGATTGCCTACTGTATTTGGACCTGGACTGTACTGCTGACAACTCTACCTGCCTAATCCCTTGAAACTATTACGAATACAAGTCTTAAATAAGGTACCACGCCTTTTTGCCTCATTTGTTTGTTTATGGGGCTGCTGATGTTCATGGGCGCTTGCTCTACTCTGCTGGCTTCCTGACTTCCACTAAGTTTGGCTAGCCATAATATGTCCCCCCCCCCAAAAAAAATAGTAAATTTTCATAACATAACCCTAACCCTAACTCTTACCCTAACCCTGCATTTGGGGCACATAATTCTGCTAGCTAAATAATAGTATTGTTGCGTACATGTCATGTTATACATTTGGTGAACATTTACTAAATTTGGTGAACGTTTACTAAACTTGGTCTAACCATAGCTTGTTTTTGGACCACAGTGAAGGGGCATTTAATTTGTCCCCAAATGCAAATACAGCATAAAAATTCAAACCATGACAAATAATTAAAAGCAGCAGACCCCAATGAACTATACAAAATACATTAAAAATAAAAAATAAAAAATACAGATTAAATGAAATGAAAAGGCCAGCCCAGTATGTCAGCAATCAAAAGCCTCCTTAAAGAGAAAGGTCTTAAGACCCTGCTGGAAGGTTGCTAGCGAGGGAGGTGTTCTTAATTCCAAGGGGAGGGAATTCCACAGCCGTGGAGCCACCACCAAGAAGGCCCTATTCCTAACCCCAAACAAAATCTGGCCACAGCATTGAAGGAACTGAGGGCCCAATCTGAACCTGGAGTTAGGCCAGCAAAGTTTGGCTGGCACCAGGGCCACCGTAAAGCGCATTTGACCCAGCCTTGGAGTCTGGGAGGATGGTGCACTTCTGTGTACTAGCCTCTATGACTCCGAGAGTTGTCCAAATGTACCTTATGGTGGCCAAACATGCTGGCCTAACTCAAGGTTAGGATTGCGCGCTAAAGCGCTTTTGGACCACTGTTGGAGTCAGAGAGGCCCGCACACAGACATGTGCCATCCTCCCTGATTCTGAGAGCCTTACAAACATACTTTACAGTATGCCGGCCAAACTGTGCCAGCCTAACTCCAGTTTATTTATTTTATTTATTTTATTATTTATTAATAGATTTTTACCCCGCCTTTTGTGCCCGAAGGCACCCAAGGCGGCATTACAAAATATATATATTAAAAAATACAACATAACAATTAACATTAAAAACAGTTAAAACAGTATTAAACAACAATAGCAAAAAATAAAAAACCACAAACAATTTAAAATAGTTTAAAAAACAAAACAAAAAACAAAAAACAAACCCTGTGAATCATAATAACCAGCCGGTCAACCTGTCAGCAGTTAAAAGCTTTTTGAAATAAAAAGGTCTTCAGCCCCCGCCGAAATGTAAACAAAGAGGGAGCAGTTCTCAATTCTAGGGGAAGGGTGTTCCAAAGTTGGGGGGCCACCACCGAGAAGGCCCTCTTCCTGGCCGCCACCCCTCTCACTTCTCCTGGCGGCGGCACAGTCAAAAGGGCCCCCCCAGATGATCTAAGAGTACGGGTTGGATTGTATGGAAGGAGGCGGTCCCTCAAATACCCCGGACCCGAGCCGTAAAGGGCTTTAAAGGTCAAGACTAGCACTTTGAATTGGGCCCGGAACAGAACCGGCAGCCAGTGTAGTCGCCGAAGCAACGGCTCGACAGAGTCAAACCGACGTGCCCCAGCAACCACCCGAGCCACCGCGTTCTGTACTAGTTGTAATTTCCGGACCGTCTTCAAAGGCAGCCCCACGTAGAGCGCATTGCAATAATCTAATCTAGATGTCACTAGGGCGTGGGTCACAGTGGCCAGGTCCGCACAGCTCAGGTACGGCCGCAGCTGGCGGATCAGCCGAAGCTGAGCAAAGGCTCCCCTGGCCACCGCCGCCACCTGGGGCTCCAGGTGTAGCTGTGAATCCAGGAGAACCCCCAAGCTGCGAAACCTGCTCCTTCAGAGGAAGTGCAACCCCATTCAGAGCAGGGCGATAATCCAATACCCGAGCTGTGGATTTCCGAACCAAAAGCACCTCTGTCTTATCCGGATTTAATTTCAGCTTGTTTGCCCGCATCCAGCCCCCAACGGCCTCCAGACAGCGATTCAGGACCTCAACCGCCTCCTCAGAATCAGGGGGAAAGGAGAGATAAAGTTGGGTGTCATCAGCATATTGATGGCACCCCACTCCAAACCCCCGGATGACCTCTCCCAGCGGTTTCATGTAGATGTTAAACAGCATGGGGGATAAGATGGAACCTTGCGGCACCCCAAACCTGAGAGGTCGGGGTGCCGAACAAGCGTCCCCCAGCACCACCTTCTGGGATCTGTCAGTCAGGAAGGAGCGGAACCACTTCAAAACAGTGCCTCCAAGCCCCAACCCGGCCAGCCGACCCAGAAGGACACCATGGTCGATGGTGTCGAAAGCCGCCGAGAGGTCCAGCAGGACTAACAGGGTCGCACTTCCCCCGTCCATCCCCCGGCGAAGGTCATCCACCAAGGCGACCAAGGCGGTCTCCGTCCCGAACCCCGGCCTGAAGCCAGATTGGAATGGGTCCAGATAATCCGTTTCCTCCAGAACCCTCTGAAGCTGGGACAGAACCCTCTGAAGCTGAAGCTCTGAAGCAGTTTAGGATCGCTGGACACATTTAAAGGGCAAGTTGCTGGATGCATTTAAAGGGCAATAACACAGCAAGTCCATTACACTCAATGGGAAGTGTCTGAAGTGTCACTACGGTTGCAGTTGATTCCCTCCCCTAGGATAGCATAGAGCTGGTGTACCAGGTAGAGCTGATAGAAGGCACCGGAGCCCTGTATGCAGGCTGAATGCTCTTGTCCAAAATCATCAGTGCCACCAACCCATCAGTGCTGATGTAACCCCCCATTCAAGATTTTGGCCCAGCCCCTTCTTTCAGCACTACCATCCATGTCACAGACCCCCCCCCCCCCCGCATCCAAAAAAGACATGCAAAAGTTACTCACTCTCCAGACAACGACTTGACTGTGCTGCCATCAGGGCAGTGCAGACGGATGCCTTCCATGGCTGTATCATCTTTCCAATAGCCTTGGTAATCCTGCAGCTAGTGGAGAAGGAAGAAAGAGATGGTGATAAGGCTGTGGCTAAATCAGGTCAAGAGGAGCACTGCCTTGCATTTGGATGTGCTGATGGGGTAAGCACTCTGCTGGAAGAAAAAGTGGATTTTCCTAACTCAAAAGTGACTGTTCCAAGAGGCAATGAGGTGTTGTTCTAGTACAGCAGCAACCAATAGAGTGTTAGTATGAGGCAGACCTCATTTCCATGCATCATTGCTAATACTAGCACTCTTGGGGCCAAATCCTATCCAGTTTTCCAGCCCTGATGTAGCTGTCCTCATGGGGTGTGTGCTGCATTCTGTGATGGAGGGAGAGTCAGGGAGGTCTCCTCTAGGTAAGGGAACGTTTGTTCCTTTACCTTGGGGCTGCATTTCAACTGCATCTGCACCAGAAATGTGGAGCGGCAGCGGCAGCGGCAGCAGCGAGGGAGACCCGGGAATAAGGCAGCAAGCATGAGAAGGTAGGCTGCCTGGGGCTCCCGCTTCCTCCAGCCACGCAGATCCAGCGTCCCGGTTCCTCCTGCAGCCTCCCCCCAGCCCCCACACGGTCTTTTTTTGGTCCCCTGTTCCCCCTCCTGCTCCTTGCCGGCTCCTTGCATTTAACATCAAAGTTAAATGGCTCCCTGTCCCAAAAGGGCTCACAATCTAGTACAGTCTAGCCTGCTATTTAACTAGGGAACAGTTAAAGCAAAATATGTCTATACACATCTCTAGAAAGCAAAGCAATAGAAGTTAAATCAACACTAACCACAAGCTGAAGTTATTACAAACATGATCACATCCATGGCAACAATCATGACATCACTTCTGGCTATGACCTCACTTCCTGCCACAATATCACTTCCAGCTATGACCTCACTTCCTGCCACAACATCACTTCCGGCTTATGACATCACTTCTGGTGGGCGGAGCCCGACAAGTGCCAATCAAAAGTGAGTACCTGTTCCTAAATCATTTGGATGACACCACTAGTCCTATGGTGGTGGTGAGCAATTACAGAGGCCTCCTCAAGATAAGGGAGCATTGAAGGGAACATTGGATAGGATTGGGTCTGTGGAGTTATAGCTTTGGATTGTTTTATGGATTCTGATTGCTGTAAAATCACGTTTTGATCATTGTATTGAATTGTCTTTGATATAAGGCAGTTGGGGTTATCTTCAAGGGGATAAGGCTGGGGAATCTTCTAGTTTGGTCCTCTCCGCATCTCACCAAGACTTTCTCATTCCTGCCTCCCAGAGAACCTGTTATTCTGGGAGATTCCAGAAGGGAACATCTGCATGCAAAACACTGACCAATAAACTCTTCCCAGCTTGTCCTGCAACAATTTTGTAAACGTATTGCCCTCTACGAATGGCAGAATGCTGCTGCTTGCGCCATTCCTGCGCCATACCACTAACACTGATGCGCTTGACTGCACATTTCCTACAGTGCTCAGCTGGCGCAAGAGCGTAGCGCCGGCACAATGAGGGTATAGGTAGGGTCATGGTAGGGTGCTCCACTTCTCTACTACCCAAAGGGAGACTCATACCTGTTGGCCTGCAAGACAAATGGACAATGCAAATAACAAAACAAAGCCCCAAAACCATGAAGCTGAGCCAGAACTTAGATCGAGTGATGGAAGAGTCAGAATGGAATTTTGTAACTGTAATTCAGTCAAGCTAAGAGGCGCATTTCCCTCACAGTATGATAATTAAGATGTGGAACAACTATAATTTAACGTGATTACTCTCCGTCTTGCACATGGACAATCCCATCAGATCATCTCTATATGTCTGTTGACATCTCTTTCAATTAAGACTCTAAGGGTGCAATCAGTTGCAGACCCAACCAATGGGCGGCCAATGGGACTCGGCCAATGGGCAAATGGGACCCAGCCAATGGGCAATGCAGACCCAGCCAATGGGCAAAGAAGCAGGAGCGTCGTCCCCTCTGCCAGCTGACTGCCCTGACCCAACACCAAGCCAGGCTCCATTTTGGAGCCGTACAGGGATAAGGGAGGGGGGGCTGATCACTGCTTGCCTCTGAGAGCCGTGAGCCACCTCATTGCCACCCTCCTCCCACTCCACCAATGCAGCACCTGGGTCATTTGCCCCCCCTTCAGAATAGTAGGGTGCAATTCTAACCTGGAGTTAGGCAGGCAGAAGAGCCTTGTGCTGGCCCAGGAGTGTCACAAACACACTGCAAAGCAGGTTTGCACCACCCCTTGAGTCAGGGAAGCCAGCACACGGACATGCACCAACCTCCCTGGCTCTGGGAGAGGGTCAAAAGTGACACTCCTGGGCCAGCACAATGGACTTGTTAGCACCCTCAATCAATCCTCCATTCCTTTTCTCAACCCTTTTCTTTCGTCTTGTTTTCAATTGCAGACCACACACTTCTGTTTTTCTACCTTCCCATTTCAGAAAACCTACTATTTCCTGCAAATGCCAAGAAAGAGAAAAATATTTGTGAATCATGGGGTTCCCAGACCAGAGGATTCAAAGATCCATTTACCTTCACTGCAAATCCATTAGCATAACCTGTAGGACAAAATTCGGGTTCCCCCCAAGTGCCCCAAGGAGCTCCATTTGTCACTGTGAGAACAGATGAAAACTTCCTGGGTTCAGCATAACAGGGGCAGAAGGAAAGGATCACGAAGAACACAGTGCTGGCAGGAAGATCCATGGAAGAAGGGCTGACCTTGATATTACTGCAGAAACAGAGTTAACAGCTATAACAGTTAATAGAATATCAGTTAGTAGAGAGCTAGTAACAGTTAATAACAGTAATAACAGCTTCGAGGACAGCCCTGGAACTTCAGTATCCCACTGTCCCAAACTTCTCTGAGAGCGCAATCCTAAACTGGAGTTAGGCCGGCACAGCTAGGCCAGCAAAGTTTGGCTGGCACAAGGTACACCGTAAGGTATGTTTGGACCACTCTCGGAGTCAGAGAGGCCAGTATACAGATGTGCGACATCCTCCCTGACTCCAAGAGTGGTCCAAGCACACTGCATGGTGGCCCTTGTGATGGCCAAACTTTGCTGGCCTATCTTCAGGTTAGGATTATGCCCTCAATTCTTTCAAAGTAACCCCCACCTTTGAAGAAAGTGGAGTTACTTTGGGATGCTATGACAAAGTGCCTGACTTTTCTGACCACCTTTTCATTTCTAGACATATCTGAGACGTGCAGGGAAGCCTCAACTGCAGCAATTCTAGTGTCTCCAGAAACAGGCTATTGGCAGATTGGAAAGTGGGGCAATTGAGGTGAATGAGTTTTCCTTTCTCCCATCAACGCCTTGGAGCATCAATTTATAATAGGGATTGTCAAAAAGTGGCTCCACCAAAAGACCTGAAATTTGCACTGTGAATAGTGTAAGGATAGACCTTCTTAGAGGTGCAATTTTGTTGACTGTCCATCCATATCATCATGTAAGAAACAGGGGCAGGAACTGATCCTAGTAATGAATTATATTAGTGGTACAAGAGCAAAGAGTGTGGTAGAATCAGCCTTGTCAATAGTGGAAGAACACAGAATGACATTCAAATAATATTCCTCCGAATCAGCACCCTGGACACAGTACAATAGCAACTGAAGCATCCTGACACCAGCCCAGCATAGGATTTTCATAGTGAGGTGGGAGCTGGGTGTGAAGGTTTTGCTCTGTTTACCATAGGAATTATCCTTCCAGCAACTAAAGAGTTTATGAAAGGTTATTTCTTGCCTCTGTACTGTGGGAGCAGAACAGCTAGCTGCTGGAGAAGACAAATCAATGAGAAAGACACCTTCTTTCCTCAAACTGTTCAAAGCTTATTCTAGGGCTGGGGGAGGGCACCTCATCCTGTAGTATTGTGCTGATGAGAAATTCAGCGTAGAGACACTCAGAAGGTGAACAAAGGTTCAGCCTCTCTCAGTATATTGGAAGCTGCAAGCTGCAGAAGTCAGCTCTATGAAAAAATAGGATCCCCCCCCTAAAACTAGTTTATGTTGCAGAGAAGGGTGAAAGAAAGTCAAGAAGAATTCTGTTTCCAGCTCATTACAGGGGATGAAACCTAAGTAGCAGCCTGTATTAGAAGCCTGCATAACACCTAATTTAGCTGTAGCAGCAGTCACAGCTATGCCAAAAATTCAGTTTTGTAAGAAGGGACTTCTTACTTCAGGATCTGCACTCTGGGCCCTCCTTCTGCAAATTCCTGAAGTAGGCAAGCTGTGTGCTCAATAAACAATATATTGTTTAAAAATATTTTCAGGGGTAAGGACAGCCTTTTTTTCGTTTCCAAAGAAATTGATACTCAGCCTCATGGATAGCACATGGCTAGTGCACTGTTATGATTTTAGCATCATCGATGCTCCAATGCATAAATTTCAGTTCAGATATATGGGAACAATTTGACATGGTTCCACACACTTATTTACCTGAGAGGGGGTCCGCTATACATGTTTCAAAATGCAACAGAAAAATGTGATGTGCTCCTGCATCCATGGGAGGAAATGTAACTTAAGGAAGGATTGTGCCTTGGGTATTCCGAACTAAATCAACAAATGGTTCCATTCCTGGGGGTTGCCTTTAGCCCATGCCCATGCAGGGCCCAGCCTGGGGGCAGGACCAGGTGCCTTGGAGCTGCCTGTGAGTTATGTCACCCCAGCACCAGCTAGCAACAAGATGCAGAGTTGGAGGCTGTTTCTGTTGTATGTAGAGGTGGTCTAAAATGGTTTTATTTTTTCAGAGATGGCAGTGATATCCAAAAGTAATAATCGGTGAAAGCAGCGTTCTATGTTTTTATTCCAAAATTTACATTTTAATCTATTTGAAAGCATTTTTATAAGTAGTATAGGTTGCATACTGCCAGCAGATCTTGCCATAGGCATAGAAGGCATGAAGCACGCCCCAAAAATAATGACACAAGACAGACATGTAGGCAAAATGGGTCACTTTTTAAAATGTAAGCTTTGAGGCAGTTCGCCAACCAGCCTACAGTGACTAACTTCAAAAAACTGAAGATACAGCCACTTAATACAACAGAAATGAGTTTGAAACCACTGCCAGCCAGAACAGTGCCACTGCCACTTTTGCAGTGCTCTGCAAATTGCAGAAGCTCTGTGAACCAGCTTACTTCAGAAAAGCCTTTGTAATGCAAGGCTCTATTTTAAAAGGCTCTTCCTGGATTGTAGGAGCATGCTCAGTAGATTCTATAGAAGCTGAGAGGGGATAGCAGGAGCACCATGCAGCTAAGGAATGTGAGCAGTACAAAGAAAATGGAGAACAAAGCACAGCTCTGAATGCAATTAGTGGCTTGCAAATTGCCACTAAGCACTCAAAATGGCCTGAAGGATCAGCAGGATCAGCAGGCTGTTAAAAGAAAAATTTCGTGTTATTTCATTGATTCAGCAGGATATGGAATTTTGTGGCTTAAAGACCCAATTTTGCGTTATATCGCCACCCTTCCCCTCCTTCCCCCCTCTCCTGGCTGCTGGGAGCAGAGCAGGTCAGTTCCACTTACAGTCCGGCAGCAGGTACACTTGCAACAGGCACAGTGAGGTGCTGGCCAAGCCGGGACATATAACTGGAGCCGGTCAGTGAGCAGGGGCAGGAGAGTGGAAAGGGAGACGTGGCAGTCCTTTGCAGCCCCTGCCGTGTTGTACCTCTCCATGCTTGAGCAGCTCCGGAAGGAGGCACTGGAGCCTGCCTCCCTCCCTCCCTCGTTCTGTGCCTCCCTGACCTCACCTGCCTCCAGAACCAAATGCAAAGGCTTCAACATCTTTACCTTAGGAGTCAAAATGATTTTGATCAGTGTCTCCAAAAACTCCATTTCTCTATGGAGCACTTCAGCAGCACAAGCATTCTGCACCGACTAGTAGTCACAGAGGCTTCTTCGAGGTAAGGGAATGTTTGTTCCCTTATGTGTAGGCTGCATTGCCCTTACCCCGGTGATGGAAAGTTGGTTAGGATTGTGCCCTTTGAATGCAATCGTTTGCACATTTTCTGGGGAGTACCTTCCATTCATCTCAATGGGACTTATCTGTGAGAAACATATAGGCATGCACAAAGTAAACATAAGAAGATCCCTGCTGGATCAGGCCAAAGGCCCATCTAGTCTCGCTTTCTGTATCTCACAGTGGCCCACTAGATGCCTCAGGGAGCATTCAAGATAACAGGATGGCTTGCACCTGACATTCTGAGGTAAATTGTGTTTATCTCAAACACACTGGTGGCCAGTCAAGATTCTCCACAACATTGACAGCCAGCAGAACAGGACGCTCCTCTTCAGACATGTACTCATAGGAACAGCCCCACTGGATCAAGCCAAAGACCCTTCTAGTCCAGCTTCCTGTATCTCATAGTGGCCCACCAGATGCCCCAGAGATACACAAGAGCACACAAGGCAACAAGATGCCTGCATCCTGTTTCCACTCGCCTGTACCTGGCATTCTGAAGTAGACCTGACATTCTGAAATGTTTGTGAGCCTATTGGGACATTTAGACGGAATCTTCATATCCAATCTTAATGCCCAATTTGCACAGGAATAGATTGTTCTGTACAGAATATTGTTCTGTACTTGCGCAGGAATATGGAACAAACCAGCTATTCCCAACCAAATGGGCCAATAAGTTCCTGCTTCCTGCTAGCAAGAGAACACCACAAGGCGTGATTGAGAGGTCAGCAACTGGTGACCCTCGGATCAACTCTGGTTTGCATTTCTGTGACGTTTGAATGGTAATTTAAGGCAGAACCTAATGAAAAAAAGTAATGAAGGGATAGGCGCTGGGATTCAGCCTTCAAGCTCCCATCCCCCAGGCCACGTGGCATCCTCGGCTCTGCGCTTGCTGAACATCTGGTGCAGATTCAAGGACCCTGCAGGCGCAGCTGGTGCCTACCCCGGGATAAGACCAAGAATGTGCCCTTCCCCCAGGAAGACATCAGCCAGTTCCTGCCTTGCACTGGATATGGCGCAGGCCCACTGTCCTTACCGTTCCAGCAAAAGTTAGGCTTGTGCCCTCCCGATGTTACTGAGGCTGCAGTTCCAAGGACTGACCTTGCACTGACGCTACGTGCTGGCCTCGGCGCCACGTCACTAGTGCCAAAGCAGCACTTCTGCTCCTCTGTGAGACCGAGGGCTAACCTTTCTCCCTGAGTCAGCCTTAAAGCTTTCAGGTACAATTACGCACCTGTAATTATTTTTTATATCATTGATGTGCTAAACTGTGTGCTTCTTGGTAGGCCAACCATCTTTCTAGACATTTCGGGAGGGTGGGACGGCAGGCATCGCAGCAGGGTTTCCCCGAGTGGCCCTGATTTGGGAGACGGTGCAGGAAGGCAAGGGGATGAGCTGTGAGGGCAATCGCCATGGCCAGCATTGACAGAAAGTCTGCATGAGGCTCTCCTATTGTTTGTTCTAAGCACTGACCATTCACAAGCCATTTGGAAAATCAGGTGTCCACTCTTGTCACGATTTCACAGTCTAGTCACCCAAATTCACACAAACCTCAATAAGAGAAGCCGCTTCCTGAGACATCACAGAGCTTTCCCTTGGCTGATCTTCAGTGCAAATGGTGCTGAGAGGGGGCCCCTTGTATATGTTTCAAAATGCAACAGAAAAAAAGTGATGCGCTCCTGCATCTATGGGAGGAAATGCAACTTAAGCAAGGGTGGTGCCTTGGGTATTCCTAACTAAATCAACAAATGGTCCCGTTCCTGGAGGGTGCACTTAGCCCATGCCCAAGCAAAAGCCCAGCCTGGGACAGAACCAGATGCCTTGGAGCTGCCTGTGAATCATGGCACCCCAGCACCAGCTGGCAGGAAAATGCAGTGTTGGAGGCTGGTATCTGCAAGTACAAAATTTTGGGAAGATTTTGTTTCTTTTCTGGATGTGCTTCCTGGCAACATTGGGGTCTTGTGCACCCCTGGCTGCCTCACCAGCCTTCTCCTCTTCTCCCCTCTCCATGCTCCTGGGAGCAGAACAGGTCAGTGCAGATCTACGCACAGTCTTGCAACAGGTATGCTTGCGACAGGTACAGTGAGATGCTGGCCAAGCCTTGACATAAAACTGGAGCCAGTCATTGAGCAGGGGCAGGAGAGTGGAAAGGGGGACGTGGCATTCCTTTGCAGCCCCTGCCGTGCTCTGCTGCTCCAGCCTCAGCAGCTCAGGGAGGAGGCAACGGAGGCTGCCCGCCTCCCTCTTTCTCTGCCTGCCTGGCCACAGCTGCCTCCCAAACTAAATGCAAAGGCTTCATCTTCAACATTTTTACGGCAGGAGTCAAAATGTTTTAGATCATTGTCTCCAGAAATTCCATGTTGCTATGGGACACTTCAGCATCACAAGCATTCTGCAGTGAGTAGTAGTCACAGAGGCTTCTACAAGCGCAACTTACGATAGAGCCTGAGTACCAGATTCAGGGGAGGAACAGCAGGGGAAGGCACTGACTTTCATCCCCTGCTTGCAGAGAAATGTCCACTGTGGTTATTTTCTAGCCTTGATGGTTGTACGCAGGGGGGATGCTCTCACACATTTCGGGCCCTGTGCGTCAAATGACCCAGCCATGCTTCTGCACGCTCCAGATCACCACTCCCTAACTACTTGGTGTGTATGGAGCAGCAGGGAGGCAGGAACAGACGAGGTGGAGCCCACCCCCCATCCGTACCTGTTCTCTTACCGGGTTCTTTGCTCCCCACCAATTCCGTTTGATATGAAATGAAGTGGGGTGGGCTGAGAGTCCTGACTGCTTTGCTTACTTTTCTTTCAAAAGGAAGAAGCAGGTTGCAGGAAGGGTGGCACTCTGCACTCCGGTTACAACATGGGAATGGGGTGAGGGTGTCACCGTTGCACTCTAAAGCAAAACATCATGTCTGCAGATGCTGATTTAAAACATTTGTGGCTGAATCCTGTCCAATGTTCCAGTACAGATGCAGTGCATGACCCATTGACATGGCTGAATTGGTCCTGTCCAATTGGATCGGGTTGGGCCCTTTGACACTCAGTGTAAACAAGCTCCTGCACAGAGAGCCATCCTTTGGTGCTGGAGGCAGGTGGGGTCACGGCGGCACAGAAGGAGGGAGGGAGGGAGGGAGGCTCCAGTGCGTCCTCCCGGAGCTGCTGAGGCTGGAGCAGCAGAGCACGGCAGGGGCTGCAAAGGACTGCCACGTCCCCCGTTCCACTCTCCTGCCCCTGCTCACTGACCAGCTCCTATTTATATTTCACGACTTGGCCCAGCATCTCACTCTACCTGTCACAAGAATACCTGCTGCCAGATGGTGAGTAGAACTGCACTGACCTGCTTTGCTCCCAGCAGCTTGGAGAGGGGAGAAGGGGGAAGTGCAGTGAGCCAGCCAGGAGCTCACAAGACCCAAATGTTGCCAGGCTTGAAGGATGCACATGCAAAAAGGAACATATTCCTTCCAAGACTTCCAAGAATCTAAATCCTTTCACTTGGAGACAGCCTCCAACGTTTCTTGCCAGCCAGTTCTAGTGTGCCAGGAACTGCATAGCAAGAGTATGGTTGCCAGCTCTCTCCCAGGGTGGGTCCTTTGGGAAGCATGGGCTATGGCCCATGCCTCACCCTGGTACCAGCCAGGAATTGAACTATTGGTTAATTCCATCCATATTTTCTGAGGGATAGAGGGGGCGGAGGAATAGGATTGGACGCTCAGCCAGGTTATGATTGCCTTCCAAAGTAACTGCACTTCCCTAGAGGCAATGTGGGAAATACGTCTTGGAAAAGAGTTCAGAGAGCTTCTCTCCAGAATGCTGGTAAAATTCCTGGGCTGTCATGCAGGCAGATGTTCTTTGATTCTGTTTCTGCAGTGAGAACCAGGACCGGCTGCCTTCCATTGACCTTCTCATTGGCATTGTGCTCTTCACGCTTCTCTCCTTCGGTCTTTGTGAAGCTACAGGCTGAATAGTGACATCCCATCTCACAGTGGACAATGGAGGTCGTTGGGGTGATTGGGGACCTCAATTTTGTCGTAGTTGTCATGCTAATGGATTCTCAATAAAGGTAAAAGGATCCTTGAATCACCTTTTCAGGTAAACCAATTTGGACCTAACTCGCTTCCAGTGTTCTTTCTGACTCTCTTTTACCACACGGAGGAAAAAAAAATAGATAGTTGTCTGCATGGAAAAAGTGGGAAAACAGGAGTGCATTGCATGTTACTGAAAACAAGTCAAAACAATTAGCTAAGGCAGTGGTCGTCATCCTTTTTCATGCCATGACCCCAACATCCATCCATCCATCCATCCATCCAGAGACCACCACTGATCTTATCAGCAAAATCATTGGTCTGGGTGCGATGGGCCTCTGGTGGTCTAGTACCAAAGACGTTTTTTACTTCCCTCTGGCTGGCCATCCAGGAGCAGCCTGAAACACTGAGCCTGATCTTTCCAGGGAGTGCTACCCTGTCTGCACATCCAAATCGGAGTCACTTCTCTTCAGTTGGATTTATCCACACTTTTATCACACTCTCTTTCTTCTCCACTAGGTTTTGCCGTACCAAGGTTGGTTAGCTGGGCAGGACGATACAGGTCTAGAAGGTGTGCGTCTGCACTGCGCTGATGGTTTGAGAGCTGAGTCTTCATCTGGAGAGGACCGCCCCGCCTTTTCTTACTATGGCAGTACAACTGCAAGCATTCTCCAGGGTTTAGAGCAAATTAGTATCAATTAGCTCTGAGATAAGACCTCACCCTGTAATCCGGGAATGACTTCCGTTTTGTATTTTTTCATCTCAGTCCAGGGCTAAGGGAAGAAGTCTTATGTCAGAATAGATACTCATGTTCTCTAAATCCAGATAATAATCTGCTCTAAAACTGTGAATTAAAGGGCTGTGTTTGTTTTTAAAATTGATTTCATTTAACACAATTTTGGCCATCCGTGAGGTTTCCTGGAATGGATAAAAAGGCTTCACCACTATAACTTATGGAAGACCTATCAGTGGTGAGTGGGCATATCAGTCCAAGGGTCAAACATGATCATCAGAAACAATTCACATCTGACTATCAGAACTGGGAGAGTGGCAAAAGGAGAACCCCTTTATTGCCCTGATTGGGAATTCTCCCAAGCATGGATGGTATGTGTAGAAATAACTGAGTGACATGTTTTATTCCTATTTGTGCTGCATGAGATGGAATGACTACTGTTTGTATGTATTAGAGGAGGCCTGTTGGATCAGGCCAATCTAGTCCAGCTTCCTGTATCTCACAGTGACCCACCATCTAGTTTGCATCTAGTTGCCTGCATCTAGTTGTCTCTCCCTTGCACCTGTCATTCTGAAGTAGCCTATTACCAACCTAAGGAGGTTGCACCACCCATCATGGCCTGTAGCCTGCGATGGACCTTTCCTCCAGATATCTACCCAGTCCCCTTTTAAACGTACGCAGGCCAGATGCTATCACCACCTCCTGTGGCAAGGAGTTCCACAGATTAATTACCCACTGGATAAAAAAGTATTTTCTTGTATCTGTTCTAAGAGTGCAGTCCTACGGCATGCTGGAATAGCAAGGCTAGTGGCCTGCACTGTATCCTATGCATCTTTGGGTCCCCTTTTCCTGGGGCATGTGCAAGGCTGCTCTATGTTCCAGCCTCCCCTATGGGTTCCTCTGAATTGAGGACAGAAGTTGTCCCCTAACTTGTACCGGCCACATCCAATCCCTGCCTACCCCCACCCAGTTCCTCCTTCTTGCCTGTCCTCCCTCGGCCCAGAGCTGCACTTAAACCAACCATGTTCCACTGGCACATGAGTGGGGGAGCAGCACCTTGGCTCATATCAGCCCAACGGCAAAAGCGCCAATGCAACGGTGCCAGTCGACAGCCCTGCTTCGGCCCTGGTGACATTGGGCCTACGCATGCGTCTCATGCCGGCTCGAGTGCACCCTCTGCATTACACCCTATGCATGTGTTAAAGATATTTCTCAGGACATGATC
Source organism: Lerista edwardsae (assembly GCA_029204185.1). Lineage (NCBI taxonomy): Eukaryota > Metazoa > Chordata > Lepidosauria > Squamata > Scincidae > Lerista > Lerista edwardsae. The sequence goes on from JAJKFI010010014.1 coordinate 15,460, forward strand.
ACCTTGGTCTTCTTGTTGGGCGGGCAGGGAGATTGGTCAGATGTGCAGACGTGCCTCAAAGGCAGCCTGACGTCCTTCTC
>JAJKFI010010017.1:0-24426 GCA_029204185.1 Lerista edwardsae
CCGAGCCCCGTTTTGACAGGCCAGACGCCCTTGTCCAGAAGCCTCGACGGGGTCTGCAGGGCCCAGGGAAGAGCAGAGACTGAGTTGAGCCTCTGCCAGCTGAGCGGCGGGGGGAGGCCGGGCCCCACACGCTCCCTGGAGGACAAGGAGAACGCCCCCTCCCCGAGTGTTTTTTAAAGCTGAAAACAAAACTGCGAAGGCTGTGCACCCGTTTTCTTCCTGACAGGCAGCCAAAGCCGCTTACTAAGCATTAAAAGTTGCCTTTGAAAATATCATTTACAATATAAAAAACGGAATTTCCTACCTGTGAATTCCTGTTCTGGGATGAGGAAAGGGGGTCCAGTCGAGACCTCTGGGTATGCCCCTCCCACATCAGGAGGCAGGGCCGGCAAACAGGTTTGAGGCATCTCCCTGTAGGGGGCATCCCAGCCCAGTCCAGTACAACGAGCAGGAACATCCCAAACATCTAAACTCAACAATAACGGGCCCACAAACCGGGCCAACTTACAACAAGATTAGACAACGGAAGGAAACACACAGGAACAAACAGTCCTTCCCTGAACACAGAAATAAACATCCCATCCCCATCCCACGCCTGGTGAGAGGTGGGTCGACTGGACCCCCTTTCCTCATCCCAGAACAGGAATTCACAGGTAGGAAATTCCGTTTTTCTCTGGGAGGAGGAATAGGGGGTCCATTCGAGACCTCTGGGATTTACCAGAGCAGTAAATTAGAGGGTGGGACCAGGCGAAGATGACGCCTAATCAGCCACCACTCTCTGCAGCACTCACCTGCCAAACCTGGCATCTGCGGAAGCTGCAGTATCCACCTTGTAATGCCTTGTGAAAGTGTGGATAGAGGACCAGGTGGCTGCCCTGCAAATCTCAACCAGGGAATTGCAACCATCGAAGACTGCCGAGGCAGCTGCTGATCTCACAGAATGTGCCGTAATGCCCTCCGGCACCGTCTTACCCACGGAGGTGTAACCCATTGCGATGGCTTCCCTTATCCAGCGGGATAAAGCCGAGACCGAAGCCTTTCTACCCAGGTAAGAACCCCTAAAATTCACAAACAGCGCCTCCGTCTTACGAAATGACTTGGTGCGCTCTAGATAAAAGCGGAGAGCCCTCCAAACATCTAAAGTATGCCATATCCTTTCCTGCCTATGTATGAGATTGGCACAGAATGATGGCAACACAATTTCTTGGGATCTGTGAAAAAGGGAATTGACCTTGGGCATAAAGGCTGGGTCTGGCCTCAACACCACCTTGTCCTTATGAAACACACAGAGATTGGGATTCGATGACAGGGCTCCCAACTCTGACACCCTCCAGGCCGATGTCACTGCCACCAGAAAAAGGACCTTGAAAGTTAAAACCTTCAGAGATACTGTGGCCAGAGGCTCAAACATAGCCCCTGTCAGGGCACTGAGCATCAAGTTCAGATTCCAGGCTGGAAAACGATGAATTGTAGGCGGGTTGATTAACGCCCCTCCCCTCAAAAACCTCTTTATGTGAGGGTGTGAAGAAATCTTGCTACTCCTCCCCGCTCCCAGGATACTGTTCAGAGTAGCAACCTGACGTTTAAGAGTATTCGTGGACAACCCCCTGTCCAACCCGTCCTGCAGGAACTCGAGAATCTGCTTAATCTTGTGTCTTAACTCTGCATAACCTTTGGACCTGCACCAGAAAGAGAATTTCCTCCAGGTCAAGTTATAGACTCTCCTGGTGGAAATCCTCCTAGATGCTAAAAGGGTCTTCAGAACTTCCTCTGAGTAACCCCGCTTCCTGAAAGCCTCCCGCTCAACTTCCATGCAGTCAATTGGAAAAACAGGGGCTTTGGATGAACAAGGGGCCCCTGTCGGAGCAGGTCCGGTCGATCCGAAAGAGGCCATGGCTCCCAGATCGACAGCCTGACCAGATCCGGGAACCAAAGCCTTTGAGGCCACCGTGGAGCTATCAGAATGACCTGGGCCCCCAGAACCTGAAGCCTGCGCAGGAGGGCGGGAATGAGAGGAATGGGAGGAAAAGCATAAAGGAGTCCGTGAGGCCATGGTGCTACCAGCACATCCACTTCCTCCGCCTGAGGCTCGGGAAACCTCGCAAAGAACCTGCTGAGTTGGGTGTTCTCCTGAGAGGCGAAAAGGTCCACAAGAGGCATCCCAAATCTCTGCACTATCGACTGGAACACCTCGGGGTGCAGTTGCCAATCCGCCTCCTGCAGTTTCCTCCTGCTCAGCCAGTCTGCTGAGGAATTCTGGACACCCGCCAGGTGCTCCGCTTTGATGGACGCCAAGTTGGATTCCGCCCATTGCAGAAGGAGAACCGCTTCCGGTGTAAGGAGTTCGATTTCGTGCCCCCTTGCCTGTTGATATACACCTTTGCTGACATGTTGTCGGTGCGAATCAACAAATGGGCTCCCTGAATCAGGTGACGAAAATCCAGCAAGGCCAGGCATACTGCCCGAAGCTCCAACAGGTTGATACTCAGGAGGAACTCCTCTGGAAACCACGAGCCTTGTGTCAGAGCCCCCTCCATGTGCGCTCCCCATCCTAATAAACTGGCATCCGTTGTGATGACTATCCGCTGGGGTAACTGCAAACTCACTCCCATGGACAAACGCTTCTCTGAAAGCCACCAAGCCAGATCCTGTTGAAGCGTTGATGGCACCTTTAACATCGCATGCTGCTGATGCTCGATTAAGTGCTGGACAGGCAGTAACACACGTTGCAGACGCCGCATATGGAATCTGGCCCAATCCACGAGGTCTTGGCATGAGACCAGCATCCCCAGGAGCGATGCCAGCTCCATCACATCTTGCCTGCGAGCCTTCACTGTCCTCTTGAGCGCCCTGGAAAGCGCTGTCCTTCTTTCCACCGAGATGGCTGCTCTGAAGGAAATGGTGTCGATATGCAAACCCAGGTGCTCTATCTGTCGAGTGGGATTCAGGGCACTTTTCTCCAGATTGATGATGAAGCCCAACTTGGAGAAACAATCCATGGTCTGTTGCACATGCTCCTGAGCCAGCTGGAACGAGGGAGCTTTCACCAACACATCGTCTAGATATGGAAAGAGTTGGATACCCCGCTGTCTCAGAGAAGCCACCGGGGCGATCAGGAGCTTGGTAAACACCCTCGGGGCCGAGGATAGTCCGAACGGAAGAGCCTGGTACTGGTAATGATCGTTCCCGTAAGAGAAGCGGAGGAAGCGCCGATGGGTCTGGTGAATTGGAACATGTAAATAAGCCTCCGTCAAATCCAGTGACGCCATCCAATCTCCTTGATCTAATGCCGCTGTGATTGATCTCCAGGATTCCATTCGGAACTTCTTCTTTTTCATCAGACGATTTAGCCATTTCAAATCCAAAATGGCTCTCCAATCCTTGTTCTTCTTTGGAACCAAAAACAGAACGGAGTATACTCCTGTCCCTCTCTGGCTCCAAGGCACTGGCTCTATCGCCTTGATCTGGAGAAGATGATGAATGGCTTGCCTTTTCAAGCGGTGTTTCTGCGGATCCTTTGACAACGGAACTTTCCAAAAACGATTGCGAGGTGTGCAAGTCAACTCCAGAGCATAACCTTGCGAGACTGTCTCTAGCACCCAAGTGTCGGACGAAATCTATCGCCAGTGAGGAGCAAAAGAAAGCAAACGACCTCCTATATTTGGCAACAACCCGCTGTGCCTGGCGTCAAGTAGATCTGGTGTCCTTGGGGGTCTTGGAGGGAGCAGCACCCGATCCGGACTGACGCCCTTTACTCTGAAACTTTGGTTTGGTCCACTTGATCCTGGCCTTGTCCCGATCTCGAGGGCGTTTGTCTCCCCTGTAGACTCGAAAGGACTGATTCTTGAACCTGGAGACCTCCTTCTTAGATGATGGGAGCACCTTGCGCTTATCTTTGCCCTCTACGAGGACCGGGTCCAAAGCCTGACCAAAGAGCTTGGCGCCTTGAAACGGTACCGACACGAGACGCGTCTGCGACCCCACATCCACGTCCCAGTGTCGGAGCCATACGTTCCTCCTTGCCACAACATTGGTTGCCATGGCCTTGGCATTAAGCTGTAGGGCGTCAAAAGAGGCGTCCGCCGAAAAAGCAGTTGCCAGGGAGATCTTGCGAAGAATACTCTTGGCTTGAGCGGGTAGTTTGGGAAACTTTGCCAATTCTTCAGTCCAAAGGTAAGCCGCTCGTGCCATGACTGAATTTACTGAGGCTGCTTGGAAGGCTCCTGCAGAAAACTGGAAATCCCTCTTCAATGCTGCCTCTACCCGCTTATCGCAGGGATCTTTGGGACCTCCCTCTCCTTCCGACGGAAGCACAGCGGAAGACGAGAGAGCCGCCACAGGGGCGTCGACCGTTGGTACTTGTAGTAGCTTCAAAGCCTCTTCCAGAAGGGAATAGAGCTTATTAACAACCCGGGGAACATGCTTCATAGAGATCGGAGACTTCCATTCCGCTTCCAAAGCCTCCTTGAATTCTACAGGAAATGGAGCAACCATAGGCTTGGACAGTCCTCTAGGTAACAAAGAACTGGTAGAAGGCCAAACACTTTGCTCTTGAGGAGCTTGAATATCCAGAGCCTTGGCCGCCTTAGAAGCCATGCGGCTAAACAGGTCTGCTGGAAACAACCTGTCAACCTTCTGCTCCCGTTCCTCTTGGTCAGAGTCTAAGGAAAGCTCCCCATCCTCCCTGTCAGAAGTGTCTGAAAAGGACTGGGACAACTCAGAATCAGAAGAAAAAAGCTCTCTATGTCTATGTTTGTAGGAGCACTTTCCTCTCTTGCGACCCCTCCAAGAAAGACCATGCTTGTGTCTTTTCACTGCCCGCTTAGCCTCTTCCTCAGAGCAGGAAGACAGAGAGAGATCAGAAACAGCAGAGGCAGAAGGAGTGGGAGAGCACTTGCGCTTGGCCTTACGGGGCTTGCCATCAGTATCCCTCCCCTTTGGCTTGTCAACTGAGGCCCCCCCTTTCGCTCCCTGCAACCCTGCCGCCTCCATGGCGACACGGAACATAGCATTAAATTGATCCTGGGAGAATGGGACAGCAGAAACCACAGAAGAGGACTCCCCTTCACCCTGGGCCTGTGTAAGGGAAGCCCCTCCCCCTTCCTGGCCCTCCGCCATAACTTACAGTTGTCGCCTCAGGCCTCCTAAAAATGGCGGGAAACCAGGCCGCTGCAGCGCCGGGCCTTGCTGGACGGGCCTCTCCTCACTGTGAGCCTCCCGCTGTGTTGTTGCCTGGCGCTGCCTTCGAGACCGCGTTGCCACCCTCCCAGGGGGGCGCGATCGCGCTCTTCAAAAAGGGAGTAAGAGATCCCGGGCTAGGCCGCGCAGGATCTCTAAAAGCAATGCACGCTCGCTGCTAGGTGTGCACACGCCGCTCTCCCTTTTGCTGCCGCCGCGGCAGATATTTGCTTGAAGAGACGCGCCGCGGCCCTCCCAAAGGGGCGCGGACGCGTCGGATCACTCTCGGGGGCGGGCGAGGCTCCGGATCGCACGGAGCCCCAGCGACCGGCCTCCCCAATGCCTCCCTAGCCCTCGCTGAAAACGTAGGGCTAGGAGTTCTTCACCTCAGGAACGTCCGGTGAGACAAAGCCTCACCGAACTTTTCACCCCTCTCGCAGCCCTCACACACACAGAGAGAGACAATGGAAGGCAGGGGAGGTGGAGAAACAGCACAGAAAACGGAATTCTTACCAGAGAATCTCCTGTTCTGGGGATAGGAAGGTGGGGCATTCGTCAACCACATGGGTATGCCCTTCCCCGGATGAGGCAGGGCCGGACTTCCAAATTTGTCTCCTCCTCTTCCTGTGGGAGGGCATCCCATCGACCCCAGTCTTCAAAGCTGGACTCTGGAAAACCCTCTTTGCACGGCTCAAAATGCCTAGAAACACATGAACTAGAGAACAAACTCCTCTCACCGAAAAGAGTTATAACCAGAACAGTAGACAAACAGTAAAGGAGTGAGGAAAAGGGTTACCTTAACACTGGCAAAGAATCCCTTCCCCGTTCCTGATAACCTACTGCACAGAGAACCTATGACACCATCCCTCTTGTGGCGGGCCGAATGCCCCACCTTCCTATCCCCAGAACAGGAGATTCTCTGGTAAGAATTCCGTTTTCTCTGAGGAAGGAAGGTGGGGCATTCGTCAACCACATGGGACATGCCATAGCAGTTAATGTTGGGTGGGAAGGAGAGGTGTCAGCTAAGGTTCGACCACCCGCTGCAGGACCCTTCTCCCGAAAGCTGCCTGTGCAGACGCAGCTTGGTCTACCCTATAGTGTCTGGTAAACGTATTGGGCGATGACCAGGTCGCCGCATTACAAATGGCCGATAGGGAATGGACACCCTCAAATGCGGCGGACGTCGCCGCCCCCCGCAGAGAATGTGCTGTCAGGCCTGAGGGAGCTTGTTTACCCATGGCTTGATAAGTGATAGAGATGGCTTCCTTAATCCAGGTAGCCAAAGTCCTTCTGGACACCTTTTGGCCCTCCTTGTGTCCCCTAAATCCAATGAAGAGGGAATCGGTGGACCTAAAGGGTTTAGTCCTGTCAATGTAATATTGAAGTGCCCTCCTAACGTCCAGAGTGTGCCACTTCAGTTCCTTGGGGTGGACAGGTTGTGGGCAGAAGGAGGGAAGGACAATTTCTTGTTCCCTATGGAACAGGGAGTTAATCTTGGGAATAAAAGAGGGATCGGGGCGGAGAACCACCCGGTCCCTGTGGAAAATGCAAAGGTTGGAGTTCACGGATAAGGCCCCCAATTCTGAGACCCTCCTCGCCGATGTAATGGCTACGAGGAAGAGAGTCTTAAGAGTTAACTCCTTAAGGGGAACTGAATCCATAGGCTCGAATGGAGCACCGGTGAGACCATTAAGCACGGTGTGCAAGTCCCAGGTCAGAAACCTATGCACAATTGGTGGGTTCGTAAGAGCTGCGCCACGGAGGAACCTTTTAATGTGCGGGTGTGAGGATATGTTAGGACCCAGTCCCGCCCCCATAATGCTGTTGATGGCTGAGACTTGTCTGCGGATAGTACTAGTGCTCAGTCCCTTATTTAGACCCTCCTGGAGGAACTGGAGGATCTGACTAATCGGTGCCGTAGCAGGCTGAGTGTGTCGCAGTGCACACCACTGGCAGAACTTTCGCCAGGTTGTTTCATATGACCGTTTGGTGGATTCCCTCTTAGATGCTAGCAAGGTAACCAGAACCTGGTCAGAGTATCCCCACTGGGTTAGATGTTGCCGTTCAGTCTCCAGGCTGTTAAATGTAGAAACTGAGGCTGGGGGTGCAGAAAAGGACCCTGTCTGAGAAGATCCCTCCTCAGGGGCAGGTGCCATCCGGAGCCTACCGCTAGCGCAATCAGAGAGGGGAACCAAGGACGTCGGGGCCAGTGGGGAGCCACCAGGACCAGCTGGGCCCGGTGCATCCTTACCTTTTTGAGAACCAAAGGTATCAGTTGGACGGGCGGAAAAGCGTAGAGGAGTCCCGTGGGCCAGGGAGACTGGATGGCATCCGTCCCCTCCGCGCCCCAGCACAGGGTCCGGGAGAAAAAGCGGGGAATCTGTTTGTTTTCTGTTGAAGCGAACAGATCTACTACCGGTTCCCCGAACCTTAGAGACACCTGATGGAAAACCTGAGGATGCAGCTGCCACTCCGAGTCGGTCATGCGCTGTCTGCTGAGCCAGTCGGCGGCTACGTTTCTGATACCCGCCAGGTGCTCTGCCCTGATGGATCTCAGAAAAACCTCTGCCCACTGAAAAAGAAGGGATGTTTCGCTCATCAGGGATCGGGACCTGGTCCCCCCCTGACAATTGATGTGGGCCTTGGCCGTGGTATTGTCGGTCCTGACCAAGACATGAGTTCCCTGCAATTGAGATTGGAAGTGGAGTAGGGCCAGCCGAATTGCCCTCAGCTCCAACCAATTTATGCTGTGGGAGGCTTCTGACCTCAACCACCTGCCCTGGGTACACCTGTCTCTCAGGATGGCTCCCCATCCGATTAGACTGGCGTCGGTGGTTAGGACTACTCTGGCTGGAAACTCTAGGCTGGATCCTAGGGAAAGCCTTCCTGGAGTTAGCCACCAGTTGAGGCTGTCTCTGATTACCAGTGTTAATTTGAGCCATCGAGGCGCTTTTTGCTCGATGAGGTTTGCGAATGGTCGGAGAAATGTTTGAAGAGGACGGATGTGGAAACGAGACCAGGCTACAATGTCCTGGCACGACACCATCAGTCCCTGCAGCCTGGCCAACGTCATCAGGGGAAGTTTGGGAGCTGCTTGGACCATCGCTAAGGTTTGTAGGAGGACCTCCTGTCTTTCCGGAGAAAGCTGGATGCGGAACTGCACCGTATCCAGTCTTAGTCCCAGGTGGATAAGGGTCTGGCTGGGAGTTAGGGAACTCTTTGTGAGGTTCACCACGAAGCCATGTTCCCTCAGGCAAGAGAGGGTGGTCCATGTGTCCCTTTCTGCCTGATTCCTCGACGGCGCCCGGATAAGGACGTCGTCGAGATAAGGAAACAGGGAGATGCCCTGAAGGCGAAGGAAGGCCACCACCGCCACCAAAAGTTTGGTGAATACTCGTGGTGCCGTCGTTAGCCCAAACGGCATGGCCCGGTATTGATAATGAAGATGGCCGTAGGTGAACCGGAGGAAGCGCCGATGACTGGTCAAGATGGGAACATGTAGATAAGCCTCGGTCAAATCCACTGAAGAGAGAAAGTCCCCCCTCTCCAGTGCCGCAGCTATGGTCCGCCATGTCTCCATCTTGAACTTCCGCTTCCTTAGGAAGCGGTTCAGCCACTTCAGATCCAGTATGGCTCTCTTGTCCCCATTTTTCTTGGAGACAAGGAACCACACCGAATATACCCCCGTTCCCCTCTGATCTTTGGGCACAGGCTCGATGGCCCTGATTTGAAGGAGATGGTTTAACTCCTCCATCTTGTGTAGATGTTTCAGGGGGTGTTTGGACTGAGGGACTTTCCAAAATCGATCGGGGGGAATGGACAGAAATTCTAGGGCATAGCCCTGTTTGATTGTCTGGAGAACCCAGGCGTCGGACGTGGATTGCGTCCAACGGTCTGAGAAGTCCAGGAGTCGACCGCCAATGTGACCTGAGCCGTTTGCAAATGAGGTGTCAGGTTGGTCTACGATCCTTAATGGGCCTGGAGGAGAAAGGGTTGCCGCCAGCTGTTCTTCCCTTGGGAAAAGCGCGGTTCCGATTCCATTTAGGTTTGGATCTGGGTCCGAAATCTCTGGGTTTTGGATAGAAGGCTGAAGGATGAAAGGACTGTTGCTTATACTTCGGGTGTTCCTTTTTACCAGATGGTAACACCTTTCTTTTGTCCTTGTTTTCAATGAGTAATGGATCCAGATCCTGCCCAAAGAGTTTACCCCCTTTGAACGGAATGTTGACTACCCGAGACAGTGAGGAAGCATCCCCCTCCCACTGTCTCATCCATGTTTCTCCTGGCCACAACGTTAGACGCCAAAGCTCTCGCGTTTAATTGTAAGGCATCATAAGATGAGTCGGAGGCGAATGCTGCCGCCAGGGAAATTTTCTTTAACAGACTTTTCGCTCCTTTAGGGAGCTTAGGAAAGGCTGCTAACTCATTAGTCCAAACATAAGCCGCTCGAGACATGATCGAATTGGCGGAAGACGCTTTTAAGGCAAGGGCATTAGACTCGAAGTTACGTTTTAGAAAAGTCTCTACTCATTTGTCCGTAGCATCCTTTGGTCCCCCCTCCCCATCAGAGGGAATGACCGCAGCAGAGGAGAGGGCCACAATTGGGGCATCGACTACAGGCATCACAAGAGACTGGGAAGTTTTGTCTGGAAGAGAGTACAACCTGTTCCATGACTTAGGCTTATGTTTGGGAATGGTGGGTCTGGCCCACTCAGAATCAAGCACCCTTTGGAACTCTCCCGGAAATGGGATAGCATCAGGTTTGGGAGGTCCCTGAGGGAACAATTTGTTTGATTTTCTAGGTTTTGATTTTTCCCCTTTAGCATCCTCCCCAGAGGAATCCTCTAGATCCAGTGCCACTGTCACCTTGCTGAGCATTTTGGGAAAAAGGTCCATGGGGAAGAGTCTACCAAGGGGCTGGCCACAAATCTCTTCCGATTCCCCATCATCTGAAAGTTCACCCTCCTCCTTGCAAGACTCAGAAGAGGAAGATGAGGAAAAAGACACCCTCTTATGGCGTTTTTGTTTCTTGGAAGATTGCCCGTGCCCGCGGGATTTTCCCTTCTTTTTAGTGCCACAGGGAGGGCAGGGGGGTAGTCAGAGGAGGAAGAGAAGGAGGTGGATGAACCTGAGGCGGCACTGGATGTGGGAGAGGCAGTCCTATGACGTTTGGCGCCTGTATTTGAGGCCTGACAGGCCACTATGATATCCTGAACGTGAGACCTGAACGCCGTATTAACGGCCTCTTTAACCAAGTCCTCTACTGGAGGTTTACCTGGTTTCTTTCCCTTTTTGGATTTTTGGGAAGACTTGTGGGGAACAGGGAGTAACACCTCCCCCCCCTTGTTTTGCCCCCGCTCCCAAAGACCCAGTACCATCCTGCTCCGCAGCGGTCTCCTGGATCTGTTCTGCCTGCTCCATCTTGCGCTGTCGCGATGTTGTAAAAAAGGCGGGAATCAGCAAACTGCAGTTCTAAAATGGCGGCTGGACGTTAGCCCGCTCAATTATATCTGCCGATGGAGTAGGCTCTAGCAGCGCTGCTGTTTGGGGCGCTGCTGCGAAATTAGCACCAAAAATCCAAGAATCCCGCCTGCGCTGCAGCTGGAAAGTGCGCGGCAGGGATTTATGGGGCGCTCCCGAGGTGATCGGCAGCAAGGCCTTCTGGGGCGCTTCTCAGTAGACGCGCGTAATCGCGCGCCCTCACCCCGCTTCCCTCTCGCTCACGGCGCGGCCGGGCTGTAGAAGTTGTGGTGGAAAGACAGAGAAAGAAGGCCCTTGCGGCTGAAAACCTACCGCTCGCGGCACAGCCGGGCTGGTAGGGTGCCGCGGGTCAAATATGCAAAAAATATAAACGCGCGAGGCGTCTCCCGAGCGGAGAGTCTTGCGCTATCGCAGAGTTCCCCGAGAACAGGATACCCCTCTGCGAAAAATCAGCCCCCCCCCAGAAAGAACGTCACTGACTAGGGATGGGGGTGGGATAGATAGAAGAATGGAGATCAGTGAAAATCGAGGAGTTGTTGAGGAGAAGACGGTGAGCTCCAGAAGCTCACTGGAAGACGACCTGCTCTGCCAGAGACAGAGCCGGACTGGGGTCGATGGGATGCCCTCCCACAGGAAGAGGAGGAGACAAATTTGGAAGTCCGGCCCTGCCTCATCCGGGGAAGGGCATACCCATGTGGTTGACGAATGCCCCACCTTCCTTCCTCAGAGAAAAAACGCACAAGAACGACAAAGGGAGAAAAATAAAGTAAAAATCTCTTCACACAATCGCCTCAAAAATACCACTGGCTCTAAGGAGCACAGTGAAAAACCGACCTGTCCCTTATGGAGGCAGAGCTGGACTGGGCTGGGATGCTCCCTACAGGGAGATGCCTCAAACCTGTTTGCCGGCCCTGCCTCCTGATGTGGGAGGGGCATACCCAGAGGTCTTGACTGGACCCCCTGTTCCTCCTCCCAGAGAACAGGAGAACACCCTCACGACGCCACAAATGAAACACACACTTGGAGCTGCAGCAGCAGCAGCTTTTCCGAGCAGGCCAGGCCTAGAATGTGGCTCCTCTTGGACGTCCAGTGTGGGGTTCCTGGGACTCTATAGTGGCTGAGCTCCTCTTTGCATCCCAGTGAATGAAAACAAAAGAAAAAGCTTTTCAAGCTCTTGGCCAGGTAAAGGTTTCAGAGTCCACTGGATTAAAACGTATTTTTAATGTTCACGGGGTGTAAATTAACAATTTACTGATTTGTATTAATTGTGGCTTTCCCAATTGAAATTTTGCCATTCCAAGACATCGGAAGTTTATCATAATTTAATTTTACCTTACATTAAGCAGGTTTGGTCACCCGGCCTATAAAATCTAATCCGCTTTAAAGTGCCCCTCCCCCAAACTGCCAGTATTGAAAACCATAAATTTGGAGGGGCAGCTGCCCCAAACGGGGGGGGGCGCAGAAACTATATTCCACCACTACCCCCAAAGCTGACAGCCAATGACATTCTAGCAGTGGGGGCAAAGAAGATGCTGGGGGGGTGGGGGGGTGTTAAAATGCCCCAGATCCTGAGGAAATGCAGAAAATGCACAGATTCCTTAACCATGCTAAAAGTGCAAATTATAGAGCTAAAGACTTCAAGATGTTATTACAGCTTTGCTACCTGTTCATCAGGTAAGAGCTACAGAAGGCGGGGAGAGGAGGCAAGGGCTCCCGAGGGACACCCCCCACTCTTTAGCCAGGGGCCCCTACCCCATTCACGGAGTGGTTAGGGCTGCAGGTGCATCAAGTAAACCGGTGGGCAAGTCTCGCCACAAGCTGATGCCAGTTGACCTCCAGGGGCTCAACCAAAAGGTGCCCAGGCAGGGAGGGGGAGACCCAGGACCAGGTGGACAGAGAGGGGCTTCCTCATCCCTGCACAGACTGGCTCCCCTGCGCTTGGCCCAGGTGACCAGGGGTCAGGGGATTGCCTCCCCCAGGGAGGAAGTGGAAGCTGCCAGGTGGTTCTACCCCATGGAGGAGACCCCACCTCTTGGCATATTAACACTGGCACAGGCAGGTGGTCAGTAGGCCCAGAGGAGCCGCAGGTGGACACATCCAGTGAGAGGTGGTCATGTGGGATGATAGACCTGGGGGAACATGGAGGTGGAGCTTCTCCCATGGGGTGTGGTGGGGGCCTTATTGTGGTGGTGAATGCAGACACATGGGGGTCAAGCATCCCTCAGGGTTGACGCCCTGGCGGGTCGGCCAGGGGGGAGGGTCAACATCGGGCCCAGTGGGCTGAACAACAACCGCTGGCTGCTCACTTGGGGGGACACCAGAATACAGGGATCAGCCAACTGGCCACAGCCGAGGGAGGGCAGCTGAGCTTGACCACAGTGGCTGGAGTCAACTCCCATGGTCTGCAGACCCTGCATAAAGGTAAGAACATCAGAACAGCCCTGCTGGATCAGGCCAAAGGTTCATCTAGTCCAGCTTGCTGCATCTCACAGTGGCCCCCCAGATGCCTCGGGGAGCACACAGGGCAACAAGATGCCTGCATCCTGTGGCCACTCCCTTGCACCTGGCGTTCTGAGGTAAATATGATGGAACCCAGAGAATTTGCTATCCTGTCTGTGGGGAGAGAGCTACAGTAATGTGCACCCCCAGTCTGGGCCTGAAGAACAGAAGAGCCCCGCTGGATCCGGCCAAAGGGGGCCCCTCTGCTCCTGCTTCCTTGACCTCACAGTGGCCCACGAGGTGTCTCAGGGAGGACATGAGGCAAGACGCCTGCATCCTGTGGCCACTCCCTTGCACCTGGCATGCTGAAGCAGCCTCCTTCCAAAACCAAGGGGTTTCCCACACCCACGAGGACCGGCCTGCTTCCAGGCTGCTGTTGCAGATGGGGATGAAGACCCCGCACACGGCAGTGGCGAAGAGCAGCCCCACCAACACTGGTAAGTTGGAAGGGTGGAAGGGTGAATCAGAGCAGATCAAGGGAGTGCCACGGGCGGGGCGGGGGATGCCATGCGGGCAACTGGTGCCAGACGCTTTCGCTTTCAGAGCCAACTGACCCACCCCCTTGGTCTCTTTGGACTTCAGCCAGCGGAAGAGCTGGCACAGATCCAAGGAGACCCATAGGCTATTGCAGAGCTTACGGAGGGGTCAAACGTAGTCCTGCTTTGCCAAAGCCTTCTGAGAGCGTGTTCTGGCCTGGCTTCATCCTGGGGCTCGGGGGGGGGGGGGAGGATAGGATTGGGGCCCACGTTTCCTTCTTGGACCCTCTGCGGTCCCCCCAGGACGGTTTCCCCAGCTGCTCAATTCCTGCTGTGGCCTAAACCTCCGTGAAGCCGTCCCAGGAGAGAGGGAGAGCTCCCCCAGCTCCCCGGCCCCCCTCCTCGTCGGCCCCACTGACGAATTTTCTGTCTGACCCATTTTCCCTTCCCTCTCTCACAGCACCATTCAGTGACACTGGAGAAAAGGAGGGGACTTGTTCAGAGAGCACATCCTTGTCCTGTGGAATTCCTGGCCACAAGGAGTGCAGAATAGTTTGGATAGTTTTAGAAAAAGGTGTTTCCCGCAGAGCTCCAGCAGCACAGTGTGGTAAGGCCGTGGCAGACAATGCAGCTGTCGGGATTTTGCCTGGCTGTCCTGGCTGAGCCTCGCTGACTCGACCGTGTTGGACGCTGCTGCATCTATGGGAGGGAGGGCAAGAGTGGGGGCCCCGGTACCAGGCTGTGGGAAGGAGGGATAAGAGGAGGAGATCAGAGACAGATGGGATGGGGGACAGAGGAGCAGCAGGAGGAAGAGAGACGGGAGAAGCGGGGGAAGGCTTGTGCGTGGGGCGCTCTCTGGCTGCCGTCGCCCTGAGGACGAGGGCCATCCCTGCCCTTTGGGCATTAACTGCCTGGCATCTCCTCCTCCTGGGCACGTAAGACCATCGGGACAGCCCTGCCTGGCTGGGCGGGAAAGTCACTTCTCCCAAAGGGTTCCTTTGCCTGAGATTTTCTCTCTGGGCGCATAAAATCATCATCTGGGGATGTGTCTTGGGGCCGGTGCTTTTCAACTTGTTCATAAATGACCTGGAGACAGGGATAAGCAGCGAAGTGGCCAGGTTTGCAGATGACACCAAACTTTTCCGGGTGGTGAAAACCAGAAAGGATTGTGAAGAGCTCCAGAAGGATCTCTCCAAGTTGGGGGAATGGGCAGCCAAATGGCAGATGCGTTTCAACATAGACAAATGTAAAGTGATGCACACTGGGGCCAAAAACCAAAACTTCACCTATAGGCTAATGGGTTCTGAGCTGTCTGCGACAGCTCAGGAGAGAGATCTCGGGGTGCTGGTGGACAATTCAATGAAGGTGTCGACCCAGTGTGCAGCAGCAATTAAGAAGGCCAATTCCATGCTTGGGGTCATTAAAAAAGGGGTTGAGAATAAAACAGCCAATATTATCATGCCATTGTACAAATTGATGGTAAGGCCGCACCTGGAATATTGTGTACAGTTCTGGTTGGCGCATCTCAAAAAGGACATAGTGGAGCTGGAAAAGGTGCAGAAGAGAGCAACAAAAATGATTACGGGGCTGGGGCACCTCCCTTATGAAGAACGACTGCAGCGTTTGGGGCTCTTCAGTCTAGAGAAAAGGTGCCTGAGGGAGGACATGATTGAGACATACAAAATTATGCATGGAAGGGATAAAGTCGATAGAGGGATGTTCTTTTCCCTCTCTGAAAACACCAGAACCAGGGGGCATCCGCTAAAACTGAGGGTTGGGAGAGTTAAAACAGATAAAAGGAAGTATTTTTTTACCCAGCGGATAGTTAATATGTGGAACTCCTTGCCACAGGAGGTGGTGATGGCATCTGGTCTTGATGCCTTTAAGAGGGGATTGAATGGATTTCTGGAAGAAAAGTCCATCATGGGCTATAGGCAATGATAGGTTGTAACCTCCTTACATTAGTAGTAGGCTACTTCAGAGTACTGGGCGCAAGGGAGTGGCAACTAGATGCAAGCATCTGGTTGTCTCCTGCCTCCCTGGGACACCTGGTGGGGCCACAGTGAGATACAGGAAGCTGGACTGGGTGGGCCTTTGGCCGGATCCAGCAGGGCTCTTCTTATGTTCTTAAAACACATGTTTAATGTCCATGGTGAGTAAATTAACTATTTTACACTTCATATATCTTGTGGCCTTCAAGCATTTGGCATTTATCATAAGTCAACCTTTCCTTACATTAATCAAGTTTGGTCCCCCGGCCTGCAAAATCTAATCTGCTTGAAAGTGTTCCTACAACTAACCACAAACCTCGAACGTGAGCAACCCTCAACCTCGAAGGCCAGCTGCCCCAGACAGAGAAGGGGCCAGAGACTTCATTCCACCTCCCACCCAAGTCTGTCGGGGGAGGGTTGAAATGCCCCAGATCCTGTGGAAATGCAGAAAATGCACAGATTCCTGAACCGTGCTAAAAGTGCAAATTATAGACCTCTCTTTTCATGAATGCTTTTGCAAAGGTATTGCCCCAGCGTGCTTGCAAGAAGATTTCAAGGGGTCATTACGGCTTTGCTACCTGTTGATCAGGCAAGATTTACAGAAGGCGGAGGGGGGGAGGCAAGGGCTCCAGAGGGCCACCCTCCCACACGTTAGCCGGGTGCCAAGTTGCGCAACGAGGGAGAACGCAGAGACCAATATGATCCATAAGTTCTGCTTTATTGCTGCACACAAGCCCATATTTATACCCCAGGGTTACATAGCACATGTCATCAATCAATAACTTGGTAAATTACAATAAACAAACTTAATGATTACACTAACAAGCTTAAATGGTTTTATTTACTGTTACAATCGTCTTTCCGCATTAGCGCTTCCTGCCGTATTAGCGCTTTCTCAATCTTCCTGCCGTTTACATAGCATATGTCATTCATCGTTAACTCGGAAAGTATCAATCAACTAACTCGGAAAGTATCAATCAACACCTTGCAAATTGGCTTAACAGGCTTAACGAGCGGTAGACCGGCAAACAAGCTTAAAACGGTCTCGCGGCTTTTGCAATCTTTCTTCCTTCTTAGCGCAGGATGCTCCGCTTCCGATCCGATCTCCTCGTTCCGTTCGCTATCGTGTTGCGCAAGGGCCAGCCGCGTCGCGCAAGGGTTAGTTGATTGCAGCAGTCTTTTACTTCGTTCTGGCCCATGTTCCCCCAATCCCATAGTCCTTAGCAAAAACCAATCTTTCCACAACATCTCCCCCTTTTCTTTTAAACAACTGTTCGGAAGTTTTAAAGGCAACATTTTGGATACATTGAAAACAGCAAGGTCCAAATAAACACATTAAAATACATATAACAATTATCATTAGCACTGGTTGAAACATATGCAGCAGCCAGGCTGGCAATCCTAATGAGTTGAACCAGTCTGCAACGGGGTCGGTCTGAATTCGGATCTTCTGCAAGTTTTTCGTTAATTTCTTGAGTTTGCTGGTAATAGAATCGGAGTGATCAGAAAGGTTAAAACAACAGAGACCTTCTAGATCGTTACACCCGTGATTATGAATTGCAAGCAGATAATCAAGGGCTGCCCGGTTCTGTAAAACTGCTCGACGCACCCCCCTGACATCCATTGCCATATCTGCAAGAACGCTAGCAGTTATATTCATTTGATTTCTAGCCCAGCACGCCAGCCGGCGTATCTGGTCTGCGTTAATTCCTGCTTGAACTCCAGGAGCGAGCCAAGACGCAAAGACAATGGCAGTGGTGCTGCTAAGTTCTACCTTATCATTGCAATCAGCAGGCAGGGCAATATCACGCTTGGCTCTCCTCTTGGTGAGATTCTGCACGATAGTCATATTTACAGTGTCTAAGTTCAGAAACACAAATTTGCCAATATAACACGGACCTCCGACCGGTCGCCAGGGTATTCCAGTGAATGCACGGTTTTCACAAATCAAAAACACCCCAGGTGGCAATGCTCGGGGAGTGAGAATTTTTAGATTGACATATGCCGGCCGGGTATGAATGGCAGCATGCCATAGATTGCTCCCAGTAATATTGGTGTATTGCTCCCAGGTGGGTCTGCCTGGGGTTATGCTTTGATAGTACGCGGCACCTTCAAAGGCGATCATGCCGGTGCCATTTACAAAATCCATCGGTCTCCCGGTGGAAGCGCAATTCTCAAATTGAGTGACATTTTGCTTTATCCCGGGGGGAATTGCCCATAATAGGTCAATTTCCTCCGGGGGATCTTGTGGGACCCGATACAGGGCTTTAATTATACTAGCCAGCAAGCAGGTGGCCCTATAAAACGGCCACCGCATTTCTTTGGAAACGTTGTCACAGATGCATGCACAGTGTGTGTCTTTGGAGACCTTACATTCTGACGACACCTGAGAAGCATGTATATAAGATTGCAGCTCAATTATCAGTTCCTGTGGGGTCATGGGCACTCCTATCATGCAGGATCGAAACGGATCTCCCGCCGCTGTCATCGCCAGGCAGACGTGGGTCTGGTTCAGTCGCTCTGCCAGCGTCGCCCACAGGTTCCGCTTCCCCATCTGTAGGTGCTGCGTCTCGATCGCTTTGCTCTGATTCAGGATCAGGAGGCTCGCAAGGAGGAGGAGACAGATGCGGACGTACCCATTTCGCAGGGACCCATCGCGATCCATTTCCTGTGGAAATACAAGCATACCCTCTTCCCCACGTTATTAATTTGCACGGACCACCCCACGCATTTCTCCGTGGGTCGTAACACTCTACTACCACCTCCTCAGAAAATTCATTATTTGTTTTGCCATGGTGAAAATAAATTGGTTGCTTGTCTTGCAAAATTGGTCTTACATTTACCCAGTTTAAGACATACATGGCTTTGGCTACCACCCCGAGAATGCCCAACTCCCCCTTTTCTTTTAAAAAGAGGGAAATATATCTTTTGACATCTTGATGTGTCCGTTCAATAATGGCTTGGCCAGTAGAATTGTAGGGAATTCCGAAGACATGTTTTACCCCCCATTGGCTCATAACTTGGGCTACGGAATTTGCATGATACGCAGGAGCATTGTCAGTTTTGATAGAGTCAGGTTTTCCTAAGACCGCAAAAGCTTGAAGCCAATGCTGGATGGCAGCCTTTGCTGCTGTGGATGTTGCAGGAGTGCACCAGACAGCATGTGAATACGTGTCAACGGAAACGTGTAGAAACTTTATTCTCCCTAATGCTGGAAGCTCGGTAACGTCAGTCTGCCAAAGCTGCAGGGCTCGAGTCCCTCGGGGGTTGGTTCCTTGCGTTTGCAAGGGAGGAAGTCGTGCGCAGTCTGGGCAGGAGGCGACGATCCCTCGAGCGGTTGTCAACGGAATTTTGAATTGCTGTGATAATGTTTTCGCTGATTGATGAAAAAACTGGTGAGATTGACTAGGCAGCTGGCAGACGTAGACTTGGCTCACGCTGGTGTCAATCGTAGCACACTGGCCCTCCGCTTTGATCATTTTGCCCCGCGGGCACTACTTGCTTCAAAGCGGCTGCCAACGCAACACTGTGAATTTGCGCCTTTTGTTCCTCCCACACCAAGCGTTCCCGTGCACAAGCTTCAATCATTTCAACGAGCGTCGCCCCCATGGGTAATTGAGCCAAAAGTCGTTTGCATGTAGGGTTTGCATTTTGCATAGCTAGCTCCTTCACCATAGTAGCGCGCATTTCCCCCTGCATGTTGGGAGCTTTATCTACGGCTTCCTTCAATCTGTCCACAAATTGCATAAACGGTTCCTGTTCCCCTTGCACGATCTTAGTATACGGAGGGCTTACTGTGCCCATTTGCGGCAATTGCTCAAATACCCACAAAGCACACTTCTGTGATTGTTCTCTAATACGGGGGGCTAGCCGCGCTTGACGCTGGGGATCAGTGAACAGCCCTTTTCCCATTAACATATCCAAGGTGGCCGTGGACAGGGGATCAGCGGCGGGAAGAGCCATATTTTCCATCATTTTTACTTCTAATCGCTGCTCCCATTTTTGCAAAAATAACATATTCTGAGTGGGGGTCAACAACGTCTCCATCAGCAATTTAAGATCATAAGGCACCAAATCAGTATGCGTTAACAAGGTCCCAATTTGCTGCCTCACCAGACGATTGTCTGTGCCATAGTCCATTATGTTTTTTTGAATTTTATTAATCATGTTCCAGTCGAAGGACACCCATTCTGGAGCGTTGCCCCGTCTCACCACAGGCATCATGATCGGTTGTATTGTCAAATCTCCCTCTAACGACGCATTCTGTATCACCGCTCGCCACCGCTTTCTAGGATCAAACGTCTCGTCTCTCTCTGGCGGGGCTGAATCCCAGGAAGGGAGGGGGTTCCCTGTCAAACGTCTCATTCCGCGGAACCTGCCTCCCCCCTCCGGGCCCTTCTGAGTATCCCTCTTGTCCCTTTCTCTTCGCTCATCCCATTCTTCTAACAATTCCTGTGTCTTTATTCTCTCCTCCTCTCCGGGCGATAGGGGCGCTCCCAACTCCCTTTTTTCCCAGGGACTCCACCGTCCTCTTTCCCCATATCGCGCCATCAACCACTCTTCCGCATCCTTCCAATTGCATTCCCGCCTCAGTACCTGCTTCTTTGCTCTCTCCTTATTTTCAAAAACCTCTCGATCATCCCAATGCTTTGGATCCATTCGCGGGGGACGCGCATCTGGTGGGACTTCATAGGCTCCCTCTCTATTCTTTTTCCATTTTGACAGATCAGGGTAAATTTTGTTTGGAATGTCCTCATCCATGGGCAGGGGGACATCGGCTGGGTCAGATGGAGCCGTGGGACCAGCAAAGGGGGCTTCCTTGGGGAGTGGGCTGGTGTATGGAGGGAGGCTGTCAGTGGGACCCCCCATCGCTGTTTTTTCTGCCTCTGTCAGAGGGCACAGCTCGGGGTCTGCGGACGCAGGGTTCATGAAATGCCGAGAATCACAACCCTCGCTGATTTCCTCCCTGCTGTCCATTCCCGAAGCCCTCTGCAGTGCCTTTTTTGCCTCGACCTCTCCGTAGAGCCTGGTCATAACTCTATTCATTGTCCCATAAGTGGAGACCAAGCGCTGTGCCTCCGCATTCCCACTTTGCACTGAGTCCCACAAATTCGTCCCAATGTCTATCCAAGTTTGTTTTACAAACACGTCCTTCAATCGTTTAAGGTGACCTCTCCGCCGTGCCCACTGACAGACAGCGGCGGCATCCTTCTCCTTTAAATGGCAGTCGTACTTCAAAGCTAATTCACACAACAATCGGAGCGCTGCCTGCTCCGAGACCGATACGGTCGTACCCATCCCGCGTTCCCTGACTCACCGGTCAGTTCCCTGACTCACTGGTCAGTCGTGGCCACTTTTCCTTTTCCCGCCTTTCTTTTGGCGTCCGCCTCTCGGGCGTCCGGGGGATCCTTTGGCTCCTGGCCGCGGCGATCCTACTCCCGTCCGGGATGCTAAGCCTCGGGCTCCTTTGGCGTTCGATCGCAGAATCGCGTCGGGGTCACCAATTGCCAAGTTGCGCAACGAGGGAGAACGCAGAGACCAATATGATCCATAAGTTCTGCTTTATTGCTGCACACAAGCCCATATTTATACCCCAGGGTTACATAGCACATGTCATCAATCAATAACTTGGTAAATTACAATAAACAAACTTAATGATTACACTAACAAGCTTAAATGGTTTTATTTACTGTTACAATCGTCTTTCCGCATTAGCGCTTCCTGCCGTATTAGCGCTTTCTCAATCTTCCTGCCGTTTACATAGCATATGTCATTCATCGTTAACTCGGAAAGTATCAATCAACTAACTCGGAAAGTATCAATCAACACCTTGCAAATTGGCTTAACAGGCTTAACGAGCGGTAGACCGGCAAACAAGCTTAAAACGGTCTCGCGGCTTTTGCAATCTTTCTTCCTTCTTAGCGCAGGATGCTCCGCTTCCGATCCGATCTCCTCGTTCCGTTCGCTATCGTGTTGCGCAAGGGCCAGCCGTGTCGCGCAAGGGTTAGTTGATTGCAGCAGTCTTTTACTTCGTTCTGGCCCATGTTCCCCCAATCCCATAGTCCTTAGCAAAAACCAATCTTTCCACAACAGCCGGGGGGCCCTGGCCCATTCTCGGAGCAGGTGCAGCCTCCAGGGCTGCAAGTGGATCAGGCACCCAGGTGGGCAAGTCTCGCCACAAGCCAAGGCCAGGTGACCTCCAGGGGCTCAACAAAAAGGTGCCCAGGCAGGGAGGGGGAGACCCAGGACCAGGCAGACCGAGAGGGGCTTCCTCATCCCTGCACAGTGTAAAGAACCTGGGAGTTGAAATACAGGCCGTAAGCCATTTTGTGAGGCCTGACTCCATTTTGGGGATTGCTTGGCCTGTCAGAGGGGGTGAGTTTGCCCAGGCCAGCGAGAAACCAGAAGTGACAACCTTTGGTGCCTCAAGGCTTATCAGCCAGCCTGGAGGGAACATTTCCGGAGGCTTCTCAGAGGCCTGGTTGAGGACAACTGGCACCAACTCACCCTCCCAAGAGTCCCACACAGCTGTAATTCATGAGACAATGTCCCCCCGCCCCGTTACTAGGCAGAAGAGGCCATGAGCTCTGAGCGGGAAGCCTGTGAAGCTGAGAGCTGTGAAAGGCACCCGTTGGCCTGTGTTCCGGGTTCCGCTTTCTCGGGCTGTTCCCAGGCAGGGATGACTCCAGCTTGCTGAGCAGAAGAGGAGGACGGGGCCTGGCTGCTCCTTGCGCCATCTGGGTCACGTCTAGCTAAGAACTCTACTGTGTCAAGCAATGAATCAGCTCCGTGAGATGTAGAAAGTTTAGAGTCTGTTATTTTAGTCGTTACGTGTTCAGTCTCTTTTCTGTTGCCTTCTTGGCCTTGTAACCAAGTGGGTCTTGTTTCAAAAAAAAGCTTTTAAGCTTCAGTTTGGTTTGTGTCTATGTTCTGTTTTGGGGGAAGTTTTATTTCCTTGGGTACTGGCTAACTTCGGTGGCGCTCCCTGGGCCGTAGAACCTGCTAAGGGTGGTGTTATTCCGGAGGCTGAATCCTGGCTCCCCTCGTCTCCGGGTGAGTGGAGTTTGGGGTATCATGGAACAGTCTTTATGCTGGTATCCTCCGGCCTGTGGCTCCCCTAGGTCTGCGGCAGCTGTTTCGGGAGCCAGTGGTGGTCCCTAGCAGTCTTCCTACGTGCCTGTCTTTTTGCTGCTGTGAGGGAATTGGAAGTCAGGTCACTAGCAGGTAATTTGTTCAGGGCCTGGACCTCAAAGTACAAACCTCTCCTGGCCAGTTCTTTACACACAGACTGGATCCCATGCGCTTGGCCCAGGTGACATTGGGCTGGGGTGAGGGGATTGCCTCCCCCAGGAAGGAAATGGAAGCTGCCTCTTGGCATCAGGGTCACTGGACAGCTGGAGTGGTGGCTCTACCCCCATGGAGGAGACCCCACCTATTGGCATAATAACACGGGCAGGTGGTCAGCATGCACAGAGAAGCCGCAGGTGGACGCTTCCAGCGAGAGGAGGTCACCTGGGAGGATGGACCTGGGGGAACAGGGGTGGAGCCTCTCCCATGGGGTGTGGTGGAGATCCTGAAGGCCACTATAGTGGTGGTGAATGCAGGCATGGTTAAGGGGAGGGGGTTAAGCATCCCTCAAGGGTACCACCCAGGCTGGTCGGCCAGGGGGGAGGGTCAACATCAGGCCCAGTGGGCTGAACAACTGCTGGCTGCTCACTTGGGGGGACACCAGAATATGCTGATCAGCCAACTGGCCACAGCCGAGACAGGGCAGCTGAGCTTGACTGTGGCCAATCATCTGCAGGCCCTGCCTAAAGATAAGAACAGCTGGATCAGGCCCACGGCCCACCTAGTCCAGGTTCCTGCAACTCACAGTGGCCCACCAGATGCCTCAGGGAGCACATAGGACAACAAGATGCCTGCGTCCTGTGGCCACTCCCTTCCACCTGGCATTCTGAGGTAGCCACCTACTTCTAAAACCAAGAGGTTGCACACACCCATGAGGACCGGCCTGCTTCCAGGCTGCTGTTGCAGATGGGGGTGAGGACCCCACACATGGCAGTGGTGAAGAGCAGCCCCACCAACACTGGTACGTTGAAAGGGTGGATCAGAGCAGAGGGTGTGCCAGGGGCATATCAGAGATGTGGTTGGTGGTACGCAATGTGGGCAACTTGTGCCAGATGCTTTTGCCCCCAGAGACAGCTGACCCCCCCCCTTTGTCTCCTTGGACTTCAGCTAGCTAAGGAGCTGGCACGCTTCTAAGGAGACCCCTTGGCAATTAGCCTCTGGAGGGGTCAGAGTAAATATGTTCCTGTGCCTTACCAAAGCCTTCTGATAGCATGTTCTGGCATGGCATCGTCCTGGGGCTCGGGGGAGGGGAGGATAGGATTGGGGCCCACCTTTCCTTCTTGGACCCTCTGAGGTTCCCACAGGACTGTTTACTCAGCTTCTCAACTCCTACTATGGCCAAAAAGGTGTCTTAAAGCTATGCTGGGCTGCTCTTTCCCTGCTTGCCCGGCAGAGGCATCAGCCCACCTGCACAGATATAATAAAGAGCCTCAGACACTCTCGTTTGGGTTGTTTGCTTTTGTAAACGCTTCTCCGCACAATGACAACCATTTTGTGCCTTCAATGGCAACAGACATACAATCTATTCCTCGATGAAGTCTAAGAAAGGACACGAATCTCAATATGGCGCGAAGGTTAGGAATGTCCAGCTTAGACATCTATCGATTAAAATGGTAACCAAATACATGTTGTGTATTTGTGTAAATAGTAGCAGAGTTGGGGGCTTGGAGACC